>VYZM01007050.1:78087-119969 GCA_013398915.1 Dromas ardeola
CCTGAAAGGAGGGGGTAGCCAGGGGGGGTCGGGCTCTTCTCCCAGGGAACAGGCGATGGTACAAGAGGAAACGGTCTCAAGTTGCGCCAGGGGAGGGTTAGGATGGATATTAGGAAAAACTTCTTCATTGAAGGGGTTATTAAGCATTGGAACAGGCTGCCCAGGGAAGTGGTGGAATCACCACCCATGGAGGTATTTAAAAACCAGGCAGACGTGGTGCTGAGGGACATGGTTTAGTGATGTTTTTTGTCAGAGTTCGGTTGATGGTTGGACTCAATGATCTGAAAGGTCCCTTCCAACCCAGGCAGTCCTATGATTCTAAGTGCTTTTTAGCTGGTTCCTTTAAAAAAAAAAAAAAAAGGGGGTGGGAGGCAAGAAGAACCTAGAGTGCTATCCATCCTTGATCATGCATACGTTTAGATTTGCAAGAGGCATTAGCATCATTACATAAGCCAAATCCATGTCAAGGTTGGAGGTCGGGATTCCAGACCTGTTGCCAGAGCCTTGCGGAGGGAGCCGAAAGCTGTAGGCACCTTTGGTGATCTGCTGCCCATGACGACTGCCAGGCACCAAGCCGCGTAGCTGCTGGTCGGACACACAGAGTACCTGCAGCTCCCTTTGCGTTCAGAGGCAATCAGGTCCCTTACAGTGAGGTGGGTGGGTAAAGAGAGACTTAAGAGCCACCCTTCGGAGCTGCGATCACCTGCTTTGACCCCTCACACGGGCATTGTGTTACTCAGATGTGCACAGACAGGCTTATTACACGGATAAATGGACATTTCCTGGGCTTACCTAAAGTAAGAGGATGGTGTATCATGTAGCGATTAGATCACTGTGTTTGGGGAAAAAACATAATTTCCAAACAGCAGAATGGGGCTTTATTTGCTTAAAGAAGAGATCATACGACAGGAAGAAAATATAAACCAGAATGGTTTGACGTAGAAAGCTGTCAGCTTCGCTGCAAGTCACTGTGACTGATGAGAGGGTTATGGGATTGGATTATTGCTTCTATCCGCTTTAGGAGAGTTATGCCATTCTTTATTTGTGAGATGGAAACATTTTAAATAGATGCAGTCCAACGTTTCATTTACCCTTAAGGCTCTGCCAATTAAGAAATTCCTTATGTGACCACCCCGGCTTCAGCATTGTGTTAGGTTAAAAAAAATCATAGGATTAAAAAAAACTATCCCTTTCTCTTCCCCCCCCTTTTTTTTTTTAAGTCTTTCAAAAGTTGGCCTATAGTTACGCACCAGAAATTATTCATCTTTTATGGATTGCACATTTATTTCTGGATTTCAGTCTGAAATAGGAAATCAGCTTAACATCTTTCACATCAATCAGCTTCGCTTCTACCACAGAACCACTACGTTTTGGATGGAAAGAGAGAATGCAGATATTTTAAAGCAGGGCTTGTTTTATTATTTCAGAAAAAGCATTAGTTGACATTAATAATGTCAAATTTCAATTATCATTATCAAAATTATTGAAAAAGCTTAGTTTTGTATATTAAATGTTGAGTGTCTTTTGAAACTGAGGATTTGAATTTTTGGAGCATGTTATATATTTGTTGGAGTGGTTACATTGTTGTTACTATTTTGATGAATTCATCCTTTTTTCTTTTTTTTTTTAAATTCTGTCAGGAAACCTATTATTCATTTCTGTCCTTTTTAAATAAACTTGGATGTATCAAATGGGGTGACTGCGGAGGATGGCTGGATGCTAAGAAAAAGTTTATTTGAAGTGAAAGCAGAACAGCCAGTGTTTTCAAATGCAGATATTTAAGGGCACGAACCTCAATCCATGTTTAACCTCAATGCCTGGCCCAATTTGTCAGATGGATTGAGCATTTCACCCCAGTATTCTGAAAGTCAGGACAGAGTTTTCAGTTTTTGTTTAGGTACATATTTAATTTCTGAACTCTAAGTAAGCATCTGTATACCTACTAGAATTGACGTGTTCTTTAGAGCTTTGGTTGGAGTTTATTGCTGTAATAAGCAGCAGCATGATGAATTGCAGAAGCCCAGGGGAGAGATTTTATATAATTTTTTTTTTTCCAAGCTCAACAGATGTTTGGCAGTGCATATAATCCCTATAATTTGTCAAAAATCACTTATGTCGGAGCTGTACCTCTAGAAGTGAGGCAGGCGTTTAGAGAGGTTGATGCCCAGCATTTTATGGAAAAGGGAAGTAGCTCAAACTTGTTGTGGGATTAATTAAATGTCTAAAAGAGGTAGTATCCTGTAGGGACTTTAAAAAGACTCTTACTGTTCCTTTCCATCAAAAAAAAAAAAAAAAGAATGGTTGAATCTCCCATCCTCCTGGCTGTTACACTATTAAGTGGACATTCAGTCTGTATTAACAGCTTTTAGCCATTCTTATCAATATGGGTAGAGGCACTACCTAAAGGTGGGATGGTTCTACAGTTCTGTGATCTCTCTTCCCAACCATCCACTAATGTTTCTTACGCGTGCAGAAATATGAAAAAAAAAAAAAGTTTCTCTTCTCTCCTGACACTTACCCAATAGCTACATGTGCAGCTATGGACACAGAAAGTGAAACTTGCTAGTTTGGGGGTTAATTTCCATGTGTATCTGAAATGGGAAGATCCACACGTAAAAGTGGATTATATCTGTATTTGTCAAAAGGTGGCAAAGCCACTGTGAAGAGGGCACAGGCAATCTTGAGTCAGGTCAGTACATCCAAAAGAGAAGAAAAAAACATTTCCTCTATTGAACTGTAAAGCTGTTGCCAGCTGGGTGTGTTAGAGCAGAATGTTTGTGGCTTTTTTTAACTTGACCATTTACCAAAAAATGCAGTAAACGTTTATTATAAAGTAATTGATTAAATGATGGAAGTCCAAGTCCCATTCCAACCAGCTGCAACTCCCCAGTGTGTACTGCAGGCTCGACCGGCCCCCTCGCTTGCAATATCTGAAATAACGTTATCGCCAGGGATCCTGACATCCTGGTGGCAACTACAATCCCATGAAGTAAAAGCAATAGTAGGAATGTATTCCTCATGCTACCTTTATTAGTCAAAAGATGAGAGGCAAAGTGGACAATACCATGTGGCCACAGAGAGCCCTGGAGAGCCGTAGCCCCTGCAGCGGGGATGTCAGTTCCATGGCTTCCTGGTTTATCCCTTTCCTGCCCACATCTTTTAAACCGTTGGCATCCTTCCAGAGGCTTCATGTTTTTCTTTGGCTCCTGCGATTGACTCCTAATTATAAATGGTGAAGTTTCACCAGTTAAATTGTAAACAGCTTTACGTGTGGCTTGTAAAACTGCATAAAATTAGCATTTGTGGTTTTGCTTCCTTTGCAGACCAAACCCAAGCAAACAGGGGGTGCAGTTATGCAGCAACCGAGGCATTTACAGAAGTTTCTCTGAATGTGTAAATAAATGTCACGATTTGGAGAAAAGGCCAATGGCTTAAAACATGTGCTTTTCCTATCCTGCTCCAAAACACAGCTCGGATAAACAGCATAGTAAATCCTTTCCCTGGGACTTGCTTTTATTTATGTAGAAGCTGGAGCGCAAATTCTGGGTCAGTTGGCTGTTTCTAAGACTCCTTTGCAGGGACTATCATGGCTCTATCCTGAAAGCAATTCCATATATTTTAGCCTTCCCTGTGGCCAGGCTATGGCTGTGCCACCTGCTAAGAAGCCAGCCTGGCTGCAGCCATCTACAGTGATCTTTTCTGGAAGGTTCTAACATTCATCTGAGCACAAGAAGAGAGCCTCAGGAGAGAAGGGCTTGTTGTAACAAGCAGCAGGAGGTACCAGGAACCTGGTTTGCTTGGGGGAGAGCAGTGGGAAAAGAAGGGAAAGGGAAAAAGGAAAATTAAGGGAACAAAATGATCTTATCCGAGAACATCTTACTGTAAATGCCTCTGATTCATTTCATCCGCTTCATACGTGCGCACCAGCAGGATACACACACCAATCCAGCCCTCGAATGCCAATTTACCTCCTAGGGACAGAATTTGGAGCAAAGCCCAGGTGAAGCGTTACTATCACCTGCATGATGTGAAAATGCTTATGTAAAACCCAAGAAATAACAGTGTGACAGATACTGTGGTCCTAGGTATGGGCAACGATACCTCAATTCCTTTGGTTCCTCAGTGCTAGTCTTAAGGGTAAATGGAAAATATACTCAACAGCGTGTGTTTCTGGTGAATAAAATAGGAAATGAGTGGTGAGTGGCTGAACACAGTGTTCCTTATACTGTAGGAAGTTGCTGCAGAATTTAGGTACTTTCTGCAAAGTGCCAGAGTCGCCCCGTCTCATTGCTATCATTACAGAATCACAGAATTATTATGGCTGACACGATAAGGTAAACCAGGTCCTGACCTCTTCTGTGTGCAGCAGCTGGCCATAGGATTAAGAGAAGTCAGAATAAGAGATACTGAAGGTGTTGTGGTGGTGCTTTTTCAAATGATTTCTTTTTTTTCTCAAATGATTTTGGTGTCTAAAAGCTTTTCGCTGTGGCTTCTTTGCTTGAAGGAGCTCTATTTGTGGATTGTCCGGTGTTAAAGACTAAGATGTGAATGCATGTGAGGGTACTCGCTCTCCCTTTGGGACAATTAGACTCAGGTACAAAACCAGAGAGCATCATAAATCAGAGGAAAAAAACATGCTGTTTCAGATTAGGATGATGTCAATTATTTGGATTTACGTGATAAATGACTGTTACAGCATTAACTGTCCCAATAGAACAGTTCAAATGTGAATCAGTTTGTAAGAGCCTCATTTATTGATGTGTTCTAACAAGCTCCCTAAAGAAAATCAAATTATAACTCATTTAACCATTTAATGGTCAATAAACACTAGTTTGGTCTGTATGAGAGCAAATCTATATTAATTCCTGTATTTTAAATATTTTAGGAGAGTCTTGGATGATGCATCAATATTCATACTAAACAGAAGAGAGTCATAAGATTATAAAGTCTTAAAATGACTGGTACTGTATTTTAAAGAAATAGCCACTTTCTAAAACGATTTATTAAGTCATCTAAGTAAGGTCTGGATAAATGCGTTCCGCTTGTTTTGTTTACCGTAGGCTGCGGTTTACTGACAACTCGGTTTGGTGGCCGGAAACCCTGTTTGGATGGGCTACAGGATTTAACTAATCTTGAGAGGAGGGAGGCATGGGTAATGGGAAGAAAAATTTGCATTCATTGGGAGAGGCAGTCTACTGAAAAGCAAGGAGTGCCTGCAGGTGGCTGTAGCGTGGGCACGGAGAAAGTCGCCAGGGTCTATATGCACTGCATTTAGACCTCGGATGGTCAGTGGCTGGCATGTTTCCTCATCTGATATAGCCTGACTTCTGCTAACTCTTTCTGAGGGTTTATTTCATCCTGTTTGGCTTAAGTCTTAGCAAGCTTATTTTTAGCTGGGCTGTATTTTCAAATGTGCCTCTTGCCCGCGACCAAATGCCATAGGGAACAAAATAAACCTGGAGAGCATCTCAAGTACAAGAGAATGAAGGTGAGCAGCTGCCAAATGCTACCTTCTGGGATCCCTTCTCAAGAAGGAAACGAGGTCTCCCTGCGACCAGTTTTCCATGTCACGAGGGTTCAAAGGACAACACCACGGAACTTGATGGTCAACAGCATTAATTTGCTTGGATTTAACTTAAAGTTTTCAGTGAAGGCATTTCATCATTGTGTGCTTTCAAAGAGGCGAGATCCAAGGCTTTATCTCATAATTTCTTTCAAAACAGTCTCAGTTTGGTTTATTTAAAAACGTTGAAGACCTTCCTGAAGGGATTTCAGAGAAAAGGAATAGCTATATCTTTACTGATTTATTCATAGACAGCATCCCTGCTATAAGGAGGAATGGGAACGTGCACTTATCTTTGGGTACCACTGGAGGCAGCTATTTTAATAGGATTCCAGCAATTATGAAGGAACTCAGAACCGCAATTATTTTGTTTGATACTTTGTATCAAAATGACAAGACTTTATTATAACATGCTTTCATCTCAATTAAGATGAAATGTTTAACTCCATGCAAAGCAACTTTCCTTAAGATATTGCATAAATGGAATAATTTAAGAATACTTTAATTATGATGTCATACTATGAATGACTGTTATACTACTGAAATGGCAAGGATATGCAAATAGAAACAAATTTAATTTCAAGCTGACATTTGAATTTATTACGTTAATGTTTGAAAAACAAAGATGCTGCTTTTGTGGAAGTTCTCATCAACACTGAAACAATTAAAAAAACCAAAAATCAGTGAAATAGTTTTTGTTAAGAAGAGGTTTGATAACGCATTTTCACCTGGCTCTCTGCAAGACAAGACCTGTCAGCCAGCAGTTTTCTACGAAGCTGAGGAAGAGCAAGAACTGAACCTGCCGGCCGGCGTGGATGAGTTGAGGCTGAAGCCACTGCTGCTGTTCCAGTTCACAGAGCCTTACTCGGATGGCTGGCTTAGGTAACAAGAGTGGTAATTTGGAAATTTCTCGGAGGGGTTTTGATCGTGTGGATTTTTGTGAGGCAGCAGGGACTTTGCTCGGAGCAGCTGAGGTGGCTCATTAAAGCTCAGCTTAGCTCTCTCGGCGGGAATCACCGTTCCCGCAACGTCGCTATCCCTTCCTCTGATTGAATGCGTTGAGAAAAACTATATGACACTTTCTCACTGCGATTTAATGCACTTTCCTTCTTTCTCTCCTATTATCTGTGGCTGTTAAGAGTGGAAAGGGTCCTGGGTCATCAAAACCAGTTTCTTGTTTTGGCAGGCAAATACATGAGGCTATTTTTCAGGCTTATCATACTTCCTCTACTTGTTGTTGCCCTCATCTTGCATGTCTGTCTGAAATGAAAATGCTAGTGAAAAATGGAAATGTTTAATTTCAGCTTAAAAAAAAGAGCTAATACAAGAGGTGTCATTAATTCAAAAGGTCTTTCACTTGAAATAGTTGGAAGGGACTTTTTTGTTTTGTTTTGATTTTTGTTCTTTTACCCAGAAAGGGCTATTCCCCTAATTTTGGCCAACTCTGCTCATACCTGGTATTGGGTAGACCCCATTTCTCTCTTTTGTTTTATGTTCTTCTACTCAGAGTTCTTCGATATCTTCCTTCCAGTAAGCAGCAGAATAAGCATTGCTCTCTACTTGGACACTGATTGTGAAAATTGCTCTACAGGTTTCGCTTGAACTCCGTAGCACTGAACATTAAAGGCAAAAACTGGTGTATGCTTGTCGCAATATAACAGAGTTCTCTGTGTTGATTTATAGCATGTTCCAGCTTACATTGAATCAGTGAGAGACATTTCACTGTATTGAGACTCAGACTAAATCTTTGTGCTCGTTCAAGGAATTCAGAATTAAGGTTATAATTCAGTCTAACTGTGGTTAGCCGTATGACTTAAAATGAAGCCTGTTATGTAGTTTAAGATGGGATAGCACTGAAAGCTAGTTACCAGACTCTCCAGCTGAGTTCCCTGCATCCTTTTGCCATGTTAAATGTACCAAATCATGGAGGCAACCCGATTTTTCTTTCCTCTCATTGCTCACCGGTGTCTAAGCAGAGGGCGGTACGGTCTGTGGAGGGGTTTCTGTCCAGAGCTGCCTTGTGGAATGTGGGTTTGTTATTCTGGTTTTATGCCACTAGCTATCTGATAGTGGTCTAAGAAGACAATAGGTCTAAAGACAGGGTGGGAATTTAAGGGCGATGTAGATTTTGTGTAAGTTTTTGTGTCTTCTGCATTTAAGACTATTCTGAAATTGCACAACCTCTGCATATACTGAGAGTCTTAGCCGCCTCTAACAGCAGTTAGTTGCACAACTGATCTGTCTAATCCCTGTAATCCAGTCTATTCAATATTCATATTGAATTCATATTGAATATTCAATATTTACTGAAAGTTATTTCGTAACTGAGGAGGGGTTACTGATTGTATCAGTCAGGCCGTTTTTTCCGGATTGGTGCTCTCTTTGCTCTTCTGTTTCAGAGGTCTGGAAGCGGGGGATGTCCTTTAATAATATAATTGACTCAGGACAAAACTTTGCAGTTGAGATGAGGATACAGACAGATGGCATCATGAGCATTTTGAAGATGTAAAATACCTGTAGGGTTTTTGCACTCTGTAAATTAGCAATAAGGGAGCCCTGTGAATGGCTTCAAGATCCACTGCTGCTCGTGATAAGTTCCCTTTGTCACCGGATACCAGTAGTTGCATATACTGGCATATAGCAATCATCTTTAGCTATGCAATTTGCTCTCAAGTTGTATTATTTTGATTACTATCTTTCATTCTCTAATGCATTTCCCCGTGATTTTAGCTGTGCTGTAATTAGAATTGCTAGGATTAGACCTTAATATTTATAACAGAGATCAGCTTAAAATCCTATTCTGAAATAGGATAAAGTATTCACGTATAATTCTATCAATCTGGTGTATATCAGCTGCAGAAGAGTGACTTCATGTTCAAACTGTCCCCTCCTGTCAAAAAAGTTTCAAAAAACTTGTGAAGCTGTTGATTGCGAAGATCACATTGTTTGTGTAAGCAGGTTGGAAGCAAGAATCCAAAATGTAATTTTGCCCTGAGGTTTCTTGACCACTTAGACCTGTACAGTTCACAACATGCTCATCATCTGCGGGATCTCAGCTGTAGAAAGCAATCTCTCAGTATCAAAAATGGGGGGTTAGTGGGCTGTTATATATACTAAGTTTTCTTTGTTTGCTCATGTTATGGTTATTTTCTAAGGATTGACATATATATATGTGTAAAAATATGGCTGTTCTTATGTCCACTGCCAAATCCAAATCTGAGTACAAATGACAAAGAATTGCCACTGAGAACAGCAAAATACTGGTAGGTAAGTCAAGCAGTCCCTGCATCTCCACTGAACTGTGGACCCGACGAATTTTTCCATTGCTGTTAACGGCAGATTGCCCTCAAATTAGGTAGGCTCACCAGCTGGACAGGGACATTTTCTTCATCTTTTCATGTAACACATCATTTATACCTTTAGTTACATACTCGCAACCTGCCTAAAACTAATGCCGTCACACCAGCTGCATAGTGAAATTTCTTGTCCAATACATTTGGCTTATTATTCTTTCACACCAATATTTATACTTACCAAAACATTCTTTTGCAACAAAACAATTCTGAGACTGAAATTAGATACCCAGGTAAGAAGGATTTATTCTAAAGTTAGGATTTAGAGTTTCTGGGAGGCTCTGAAAACGATGGACCTAGGCATGAAAATTTTCTGGGGATTATCCCAGACATTTGAACCCTTCACTCACCCTTCCCCAGAGCACAGAACTTCATCCCAGTACAGGCAGAAGAAATGACATGTCTGTATTCCCTTGCAGATTCTTATATACAGGTTACTACTCAAAGACAGGTTACAAAAGAGCAGAAATCCCGTTTTGAATTAAATCAATGACAAAATCAAATAAAGAGAGATAGGATTCCATGCAAGGAATATAAAAGTCCTGTTAAATTAGACATAGGTGTCACTTCCAGTAGTCTGGGCACCATCAGCTGCTCAGGGGTCAGATTTCTGATATATTTCCTCTTCCCCAAAATTACTCCATCTGGACTTACTGTCCATGCTAGAGCAAGTATTTATTTAAAGCACACATAACGACAACTCTTGTAGCTTGTTATTCTCGGCTTAATCAAAACAGCCTGCCAAATTAATAACTGGAAATCTGGCATTAGTTTTTATCTCAACACCTACATTTCAGCCTGAGGCCAAAGGTGAAGTTCTTCTGAGAGACCGCATCAGTTAAATTTATCTATTAGAATGCTTAATACACCCCTAATAAATTTTAGCAGCTGTGGCCATCTTTGAAACACCATATTTTCTCCCGTACTAAAATAAAAGTTAAAAGGCAATCGACTTGCAAATCACTACCTGCGAGGCTCAGTTGCTCAGCTCTGCTTTTTCCGAGTGCTGACAAACGTCCTTGGTGGTTTCCAGGAGAGGAGCTGGATTACAACTGACCACAGATAGACCTGGTCTCAGATTTACATCTCTGTGTAGTGGTGACCCTTGCAGAAATAGCTTTGGACAGATAATAGGATTATCAAAAGGGAATTAGAAAATTCTGTTTATTAGTTTGAGCCAATGAAGTTGCAGACTGGATAGAGGTTTAAAGGATTTAGTGCATAGATATAATTGGGAAGGGAGAAAAACAACCAAGTCTGAAGAAGAGATACAGATGGCACCTTGGTATTGCAGAGCAAGATGTATTAAAAATACTGAAGATATACAGATGGATTATAGGCATGGTGTAAGAACCCAGTACTGTACGCAGCAAAGCTACCCTTACAGCCCTGGTGGCCTTTTAAATATTTCTGAATTGTGATAGGACTCCTGTTTATGAAAAGGATCAAACTATTAATGGAAATTATGCTAATATTTAGATAAATCACCCAGTCATACCTAGCTACTCATTAATTTAAAAAATTAAATACTTAAAAAGTGCAAATGAAAAGAGAGAGAGAATTTTATTTGATGGAGAACGGTAAGTGTCGTATGTGGCATTAAGAAACATTGCTCTCTACAACTCCCTGAAAGGAGGGTGTAGAGAGATGGGGGTCAGTCTCTTCTCCCAGGTAACAGGGGACAGGACAAGAGGAAATGGCCTCAAATTGCACCAGGGGAGGTTTAGGATGGATATTAGGAAAAATTTTTACACTGAAAGTGTTATTAAGCTTTGGAACCGGCTGCTCAGGGAAGTGGTGGAGTCACCTCCCCTGGAGGTATTTAAAAGACGGGCAGACATGGTGCTTAGAGATACGGTTTAGTGATGGTTTTTGTCAGAGTTAGGTGGATGGTTGGACTCGATGATCTGAAAGGTCCCTTCCAACCCAGGCGATTCTATGATTCTATGCAATTCAGAGCAGCTTTAAATGGAAGACTCGTATTTAAACACTTGCAGCTGTGGCTCTTACACATAGTTGGGTGCTTTGCAACCAAGAAGGTCCCATCTCTCACCCGCACTGTTGCTCACATGAGCTTACGGAGAGTGGCCCTGTGGAAATATGGACAAGTAATGAACAGAGGTGGGGAAGGGAGGGGGACCCTGGCTTCAGTGTCCATGCCCGTAAATCTCCTGGTGGGGCAGTGTGGAGATGACCACAGTGCGGCAAGGTACCTGAACCGAGAGTCCTCCTCCCCTTGAGCTTGTTTCTCATTTTGGTCGTGCGGTCGAGGAGAAGTGGGAAATGCTGCCACTGATGCCCCATGGGGTGCCGGGAACTGCTGTGCTCGAAGAGGTTTGCTCCGTCTCATGGCATGTTTCTTTTAGAGTTCTTCCTCTCTACTGAATTAGCTGGTGGGTTTATCCCACTGCAAGTTTCATAACGTCTTCTGGGATAAAGCTAATCCAAAAAATTAGTGTCAGCTGCATTCCTGTTATGGGCTCACAGTTTTAGTCCATTGTTAGCTCGTTCAAAGTGCTTATACAGCAGTAATGGAGATAATTTATTGTTGCAACAAAATCATCAAATTTTACCCAGTTAAAAAAAACACATGTAGAGGGAGAACGTGCTACGTAGGTGCAATGTGAGGTTTATTGCCCCATGCGTGTGGTGAGCAAGACTTGCAGGGTACCAAGAGCTTTGGGAAAGCTGGCTCTGAAGGGTGGTTGCTGGAGTGGCTGTCTGGTATCTTAGGTTAACTGAGCTTGTGTGTCATTTGTGACTAGTACTAGTGATAAAGTAATGACCAGCTTTCAGTCAGTTGCCAGTCCTGTTTTTATCCACCCAGCAGTGACCCTTGATAAAACCGACAGCTCACCAGAGGTCTGAGTCCTCATTAAGACTAGCCTTCATTAATCCCCATCCTCCTGAGCCCAGAAAGTCTGGCACAAGGAAGACTCCTCCTTCTCGCAGTGGAGGAGGATCAGGTTAAGGAACATTTAAATAAATTGGATGTAATCAAGTCGATGGGACATGGGGTGCACCCACGATTGCGAGGCCACTGCTGCTCGTCTCGGCACTGGAGAGGCACATCTGGAATGCTGTGTCCAGTCGTGGGTTCCCCAGTACAGGAGAGATGTGGGCTTACGGGAGCGAGTCCAGTGAAGGGCCACAAAGATGATTAAGGGATTGGAACATCTGTTGTATGAAGAGAGGCCAAAAGAGCTGGGAGTGCTCAGCCTGGAGAGGAGGAGACTCAGGGGGATGTCATCAATGTTTATGAATATCTGATGGTGGTTATAAAGAAGACTGACTGACTCTGGGCAGTGGTGCCCAGTGACAAGAGAAGAGGTAACAGACACAAACTGAAACACAGGAAATTCCTATGAACATAAGAAAATGTGTTTTTACCGTGAAGGTGGTTGAACACTGGCAAAGGACAGATTATAGTATCTCCTTGGAGATACTCAAAACCCAGGTGACCAGTCCTGGGCACCTTGCTCTAGCTGATCCTGCTTGAGCAGGGGGTTGGACTTGGACGATCTCCAGAGGTGCCTCCAATCTCGGCTAGTCTTTGATTATTTTTTTAAGTTGTTAACACTGTAACAGTTGTTTAAGGTTGTAAATTGTTGCAAAAATTATTGCAAATTATTGAAAAATGGGGTGGCTGCTTCCTTAGAAATAAGATCATAGAGAAGGATAAGAGAAAATCAGTTTTCCCCTGTATCGATAAACTCAATTTCGCATTAAGGGTTGGTTTATCCTCAGAAATAACATCGTAAATGTCTTGGGGACCTGCCAAAATTCTTCACTGAGATTATTGCAATGAAAGAAAAAAGCTCTGAATTATTGTATTCTTTTGTATAACTCAAAATTTAAGTTGCAGGCAGCTGAAGCGGTGGCTGTGTATTTGGTGTAGCTGCCAAGTGGAGAATGCGGGAACGCTGCCCAGGAGGAAATGCCCTCATGCTGGGACTCCTAACCTAGGAGTCCTAACTCCTAGGCTTGACGGAGTATTATTGAGGTAACAGCAGCACCAGGAATAAGGGTCTCAGCTCTCCAAGCATTATGTCCCAATTTAAAAAAAATAAATTACAATTTTGAGAAGCTGAAATGATAAAATTTCCTTTTAAAATTAGACATTCCACTTCAGTGATGGTTTCTCCCCCAACTTCTAGCATTTATGTAGAAGTTTATTTACGTTTGTTCTTTGTTTGGTTGCCTGTTTTTATTTCCTGCTTGATTATGTCTCTATTTGCTAAGCCGGTCCTGAGCTATTTCCTACCAGACACGCACTAGCTGTCAGAGATTTCACTTCCTTATGCAATATTTAAATGTCTTTTATGAGATAATGGTTAATTTTAATGGAAGATCCCATTAAACTGGGAAGCTCGCTTAGCTCTGTTCCAAAGGGCAAAAGCAAGAAATTTCATACCCTATGAAAACATGTAATATCACTGTTTTCAGACAGCGGCGTGCAGGCAGAATTCCATTTAGCAGTTGATGGGGCTTTTCCAAGGCCCAACAAGAGGAGGACATATGGGTAGGAAAGAGGGCAAGCAGGGGATTTTAAATATAAACTTGTCAACGTCCAGCTCTTTGAAGATAGAGGGTCACATTAGATTTGAGACTGCTTTGTATTTGAGTATGATAGTTAGTGTCATTGCTTGTAAATGTTTAACCTTCTATGTTTATCTGTTTCATCTATTTTTACAATTTCAGACTGTGGGCATTAATTTCATTCTCTGTGACAGCATTAGGCCTGCGTATGTCTTAACTGCATCACCCTCTAGCTTTTCCCTACTTGAAGTAACAGGAAAATAAAAAACATTTAAAAATTCACAGTATGGCTTGAGCAGGTAACATCTTAAATTAGTATGTCCAAAAAGCTTTGTGAGGCCTAAAAATGCCATTTTGAAACAATTTACAGTGTTGTACAGCACCTAAGTTTTCGTACATTTTTAGGTTTCCTATTTTTATTTTTTCCTTTCCCCTCCTTGCTTTTGATGAGATATCACTTCTACAGTTTTAGGTTAAAACATGCCCTTAATATCTTTACTTTAATTTTTTTTTTTCCTGCCACCCTGCTGTAGTGAATATGCCATGATTGCAGAAAAATATCTATTTAAAAAATTGATTACTAGTGTTATTTTGTGATAGTTTTATATCTAAAGATGAAGAATTTGTACTTGCGAGAATATTTATGAAATTGCAGTTGTTCGTCATTGGCTTAAAAAGCCCTTTGTTGCAAAAACATGGATTAAATCTTGACATGGAAACTGATCCTAAACCAATTAGGAAAACTCCGTTTGTTTGCATCTCTGTCATTAACTTAAGGAAGATTAAGATAAAGAGCAGGAAGAGGAGCAATGCGTTTCCCGTGTCCTGTTCATCACGGAACTGTAGTGTCTTGCCCTGTTGTAGCTCCGAGGCATAGCAAACCTTAAAATTTTGGCCTATTTAATTATTTTTTTTCATTGAAGAGTTTAGAACAATTGCCTCCTGCAATCAGTATGAAGGTGCTGGGGGATAGCCCAGACCTCTCTGTCCTCACACTGGTGGGATAAGACTTGTCCCATCTTCCTGCTGCCATGCACTGCTGTTTCACATTTTTGCATTTTGTATCACAGTTTGTGTCTTGGTTTTTCTCCTGGTGTGGACCGAGTCTCCGCCACACACAGAGAGGGATGGCTCTGCACCTGCTGGCAGTGCCCTGTCTTTGAAGAGGGACGAGGAGAAGCCATATTCCCAACTGGCCATCCTCTGGCACCATGACATCTGCTCCTTCATCCTGGTTGCCCATCCTTACATCTTTTGTGTGACCCCAGGGCCAGGGCTGGACCACCCTTACAGCCTTAGCAAGGAAGATCTCAAATCTTGGCATGCAGGTGAGATGCCCGTGTTTGCTCTTCGTCCTAGGGGCTCAGGACCACCTGCAGTGCGTGAGGCTGCAATCCGGAGTGGTTCAAGCATTGGGGGGGCATCTTTGTGAGTCATTCCCTTGGTATTAATAGTGCTTCGTATGTTGAATTAAGTCTGTTTACAGGCAAAAATCTGTTCCACTGAAGGACGATACAGAACTGATGAAAGCCATTTTGGTGAGGGATGTAACTGCTTCTGAAGTTCACCATTGCATCCAGAGAAGGGATGCTTATCCTTATCCTTCTTCAGTGTAATACTTTGTGTTACGGAAAGGTGCGCAAAGCTTTTTGAAATATTTTTGCAAACATGTTTGGCCTTTCTTTAGTAAATCTATTTTGCACCGTTACGTGTTGCCCATAGAGGTCGGTGTTTGCCTTCAAAAAGGAGGAGAGCCGTATTCCCGAAGCACTGTAATACCCGTCACATAACACACAGCTGGCTTTCATATCTGCTTCTACACATTCCCCTGGATTAATAATGCTACATTGATCTCTTTTGAGGTTCTAAAGATGCGACTGAAAAGGAAAACGTTAGTACGTTTTTGGTACATCATTAGGTTTTGCTATCTTTAACATATTTTAAAAGATCAAACATTGTATTTCAAAAAAACCCAACAACTTGACATTTCATAAAATATTTGCATATCTAAAAGAGGAATACAGAGGACCATTCAGAGTGAGAACCATATCTGTAGTTAGCATCTTACATATATTTTATGCAGTCATTTACTGGCTTGTAGAATGAAACTCTCCCTCTTTATCATGGGACCCGTCTGCCATTATTTGTCAATGGTAGCAACATTTGTGGCTCTATGAGAGTAATTACACGAACTAGTTGCCTGAGATTATGGAAGATACTTTGGGAACTAAAGTCTGATGAGTAGTTTTGAGTGAGTGCTGTGGTAGGAAAGTATAAAAGCAGTCACTCAGAATACCATGACTGTATTTTGTAAAGACTGTCTTCTCAAATGTTCTTTAAATGAGCCGTAGCTAGCGTTACCTAAACAACTTTAAAAAATGTTACTTTGAATTAGTTTCTGTATGCTGTCACATGGAAATTGAGGTAAGAATCGTGTGGATTGCACCACCCTTAGTTATCTCCTCAGCTGTATTTGTAAACTACCCCTAGGTTGTGTGCATTGCAGTTTACTGAACTGAGTCTAAATGCCTTTTAAGCAGAAATGTTAAATGAATTTACAGGCTGGATAAATATCCTAGATTATCATATCAAGACACGGAAACCTTGCTTAACAAAATAAGCATTCCTTAGCTCCATTGTGTGTGATGGTTGGAAATGGTTTTGAGCAGTATGCCTTGCTGCAAAATAGTCTGAATTCTTGTATTTCACACCTGTTGATAAGAGAAAAACTACCATTGATAGTTCTGTGTGTTCCATTAATTAGGTTGGCCTAATCCATCTTTGAAGAATGACCATTTTTCTACAAAAATCAAAGCAATTTAATTTGATAGTATTCCATTCATTGTGAAGTTTATATGAATGATCAATTATTAATTAAATATTTGCAGAAAGCATGGTGCAACTAGTGCTTTTGGAAATGTATTAGTGGAAATGTTCAGATTATACATTTGTTCTGATATTCTTTTTCCTGCCTTAAAAAGTGTTTTCCCTCCTTAAGTGTCTTGGCAGCGGGATGAGGGGTTCTCATAGTGCTGAAATCCTCTGTTTGCACCCAAGTGTGTGAGTCCTAATTTTTTTTTTTTAAATGAAGTGCATAGGACAATATGATACATGACTTTCTCAATTTATGTCTAGACAAGCGAAGATCACTTCTGATTTTCTCCTTTCAGACCTGTAGCCAGAAGGGAGCACTCTTACCTAAGGCATAGTAATGTTCCCCTCACGCCTTAGTTTCCGCTGGCTTGGTGGGTGTAGGCAGCAAATTCTTTCACCAGAACAATGGGTAAAGGGTGAGGCTGGGAACTGTTCAACAACGCACTTGCAGTCTCTATACTAATTTGTTGCCACGTAATAAGACTTTTGTCTCTCTTTCATTACTGGCGGTAGCCTTTGCTTGCTAAAATTGAGTGACAATTCGGAATCAGACAAAGCAATTCTCCTATTGTCTTCTCGTAGGGATTTGCCATGTATGTTTTTCCAAAACAGTGATATGTGTCGCTCGCGTTGCCACTCCTCAGTATGATCATAGAGTGGCTTGGGTTGGAAGGGACTTTAAAGATCATCTAGTTCTAGCCTTTCTGCCATGGGCAGAGACATCTTTCAGTAGATCAGGTTGCTCAAAGCCCTGTCCAACCTGACCTTCAACACTTCCAGGGAGCGGACGTCCACATCTTCTCTGGATGACCTGTTCCAGTGTCTCACTACCCTCACAGTTAAGAATTTTTTTAATATCTAATCTAAATCTATCCTCTTTCATCTTAAAATCATCACTCCTTGTCCTGTCACTACAGGCCTTGGTAAAAATCTCTCTCCATCTTTCTTTGAAGCCCCCTTTAATTATTGAAAGGCTGCAATAAGGTCTCTCCAGATCCTTCTCTTCTCCAGGGTAAACAACCCCAACTCTCTCAACCTTTCTTTAAGGGGGAGGTGTTCCAGTCCTCTGATTGTTTTCGTGGTCACCTCTGGACTGGCTGTAAGAGGTCCATGTCCTTCTTGTGCTGGGGACCCCAGAGCTGGACGCAGTGCTCCAGGTGGGGTCCCATGAAAGCTGAGCAGAGGGGCAGAATCACCTCCCTCGGCCTGCTGGCCATGCTTCTTTTGATGTAGCCCAGGATATGGTTGGCTTTCTAGGCTGCAAGGACACGTTGCCAGCTCATGTCCAATTTGCCACCCCACCAGTATCCCCAAGTCCTTCTCTGCAGGGCTGCTCTCAATTCATTCATCCCCCCACTCTGTACTGATACTAGGCATTGCCCTGACAGCCCTGGTATTGGGGACCTTGCACTTGGCCTGTTGAACTTCATGAGGGTGTGATGTGTCTCTTTTTCTAGTCACTGGGGACTTCACCTGACTGCCATGACTTTTCAAATACGATGGAGAGTGACTTAGGGACTACATCTGCCAGTTTCCTCGGGACCCTGGGATGCATCTCATCAGGTCCCATAAATTCGTATATGTTCAGGTTCCTCAGATGGTCTTGAACCTGATCAATATGGTGTCATCAAGCTAACTTGGTAGTCCCAGTTCATTCACCATGGACTAGGTGTAAAGGATGCATTCCAGAAATCTGTTGTGAACATGTGTAGCATGATTAAAATATTTGGACAGAGAAAAGGATCAGGTTCAAAACTGAATTGAATAAACTGACTCATCAGTCACCCCATTATTCAGAAGCTTTCAGCAGTCAAATGCAGACAGCTTGCACGTGTTTGTTTTCCTTCCCAGGGATTAACCAGAACTCCATGCATGGTTCAGTGAAAGCTTTAAAAGCAAATAGGAAGTTTTCCCAAACAGAGTCCAGGCAACGCAGGTAATCTCATGTAGCTATTGATTTACTGCGTAGGCAATAGTTAAGATGACAGCTAGCTGCAGGCAGTAAGTAAGTAGATGTTTGAATACAGGATGTCACAGTTCCTGGTCCAAAGGGTTTGCAACTGAAGCAGCTGTTTCCTGGTGACAGGCTACGTGCCACCCCTTGCTTTGGATGGTGTCGCCAAGAACCAGAGTACGCATGGGTCTCATGGTAGGGAGCCATACTGGCTGTATGGTAAGTCCCCCACCAAGCAATGTCACTGAGACCACAGAAAAGGTCTTTGGGACCTCTCTCCTATTTGCCTGTTTTGAAGAAAACCCAAACCAACCGTTTCTAACAGCAAGAGAAGTGCAGTGCTTGGTGGTCTCCTTAAGCTCCTTCTCAGATTTCTCTCCAGTGGCCAGCTGCTCCTCCAAAGTTTATTTAAAGTTGAATGCCGTAGGCAGCAGTGAAACTTTAATTGCCTGTGATAATGTTGGGGGGGGGTGTTGCAGTTTATCAAGGGCATCTTTTTGGCAGATCTTCAGAGAATGCACCATGGGAATGTCACACTGCTTGTGCTGGCTCTCTGCATGCAGGGGCTGGGTGGGAGGTCTGTGTGCAAGGGCTACAGTTACAACATGGAAAAAAAAAATACTATAAAACCAGGGGGAAGGGAAGAAAAACCCACAAACCAGAAGTGACTGGGGCAGACACAGAAAGGAGGCGGGCAGTTATTCATAGGTCCTGATACAATACTGGACGTCATAAAGTGATGCAGATCCAAGCCTACCCGATGAATTTTGAGCAAAATGGGGAAATACGCTGGTGATACACACAGGTATTTAATCAGCATATAATCACAGAAAAATATTTGGAAGGAACCCTTTGTTGGTCACCAGGTCCAGTCCCCTGCGTCATGGAAGAGTTTAATTACACTGAGCCGCTCCTCCACACATGGAGGCCAAGTGGTCATTATGTCCAGCGAAGATGTTTCTTGGCAGCTTACTGCACTGTCCATGTCTTAGAAACAAAAGCACTGCAGCGTAATGTTGTTAAACTCTGGGGAATGACAGTAAAAAATGGCATAATTTGGGCTCCATGGTTACTGCTTCTCAGTAACTTCCATCTAAGTATTTTCAGTGGGTAAGTAAACTTGTACTTTTGTTTCCTGAACAGGAGTCCTGGAAAATGTCCTCTGGGAGTTGAAATTCTGGCTGGGATGTGGTTTTTCTGTCTTAGCTTTTTACTGAGGAATATCTGGCTCAGATGCATATGCTGGTTTATGTTGTCATATATCTACGCGTGTGTATATATCTATCACCTGTGTACGTTCATGTTCCACACACATATTAGACATAGCAGAGTGTGAGTTCTTGAGTTGTTTCTGATTCCTTAGGGGAACTGAAAAATTACAATAAATGTGTAATTGATTGAAAATGACTTTTCCAGTAAATATTTGCCCTTTTGGTGCAGTGAGTTATCTGAACAGACTGTGCCTTGTTCATGTGTGATACTAGATAAAATTTTGCAAAGATTTTTGCGCTTTTAGGTCCTTTGTGCACACTTTGCTTTGGGTATTTGAGATTCAAATTTCTTTTTTGTGACTGAGTAAGCAAATCTGGTTTCCTCTTTGACTGGGCAAATGTAACTTCCCTGTTGGGGTGACACAGCACAAGGCACATCGTTCACTGGGTGATGCCAACAAACTTCTGGCAACCGGCAGCGTAGTGCGGCATCACCTGTGCCCAGCATCGTGACGCCGGTACAACTCTGTTTCAATGCAAAGAAACAGAAAAAAGACACACAAGGCTTTCCAACCACGTATGTGCCGTGAGGCTCTGCTGTGAAGGACATGCAGAATAACCGTGTTCGAATTATAAGTTTTTCTTGGTTCAAATAACCATATCCCTCTTCTGGATTTCTAAATCTGTTAACAGAAAATACCAGGCAATTTTCTGTGCGCTTAGGTTCTCTGCTTCCAGGTTATGAAATTAATGCAGATTGAGTAAATGTTAAAGATAAATACTGGCCCTGAATCATACTTTCCTAATGATGTTTTTCTATATCTTTTCAAGATAATACTGATCAATTGATCTATTACATTCAACAGAAGTGTTTTTTCCCCCACATGATGGTCAAAACGGAAGCCTTAGAGCATAAAGACCTTGAAAATGAAAGCTAAGTGCGTTGGTTTATCAATTAATTTTTCATTGTCTCATCAGAGAAGAACTTAAAAGCAAAACATCTTAAGAAAGGTAATAAGAAAAGGTCCTTTTCTTTTAACAGGCTTTTCTTTTTTAAGACTCATGAATAGACGGGGATTTCCTCAAAATGCTTTTGAACTTGATTGTGTCACCTAAGCTTTCTTAGCAATGAAAGTAACATTTCATGATGCTTTTGGGCTAGTGATGGCTGTCTGATGGATTTACGGCATTTCTTGGACATTTTGTGAATTGACATTAGATTGTAATCAACAGTTTCATCCACGAAATCTGTTATTGCCTCTTGGCCTCTAGGGCTCGTTTTTCTATTTAGAGGGTTTTAAAAAGCAGTAGTTTGATGCTGTCCTTACCACCTGGAGAGAAGAAAATGAAGGTGTACCTACACAGACTCTGTCTACACGTCTCTGAATTTGCACAGAACAGGTAAGTTTGGACCTGCTCAGATTAACGAGGGCACAAGGTTATGCTCAAATCCTGTATATCATACAGTCAAAGAAAGGAGTTTGCATCTGCCTGTACCTTTCAGCCATACTGCTAGTGGGGCTCCCAAATCACTTTCCAAGGGTCTTGAATGTTTCTTTTACTGACCCCTTTTCATGGATATGCAACATTTCTTTTTGCGTAATAGCAAAAACTATAGGGCAAAATTTGTGTTAGAAGACAATTTTGGGAATTCATTCATGAAGTGTTGGAGCACAATAAGTTATTTCAGTTAGAATGAGAAGTTGGCACAACAATCTGGATGCTGGATGTTGTCTTGTGTAAATGTATTGGTTTTAACCTAAGAGCAAAGGAGGCAAGATATAATTAAGTTTTGCTTTGGGAATTCGAAGTGTGTGGTTCTTGGTAGAGAGCACAATAATTCATCAAGAGGTAGCACTATGGTTTCAATCAGTCCAAGAAATCTCAGCATAATCTTTGGCTTTGCTCAGGGAATGCTAAGTAATGGGCTAATTGTCTTCATTTGATTCACTGGTACGTTGGATTCACAAACTTAAACAGGTATGAACGGACTATAAATAGTCCCCTGGCCTTCTCTGATTTCTTTGGGTGTTTATGTTACCTCATTTGACTTTTCAAAGAGTTCCTTTGTTGAACCTGCCAATCATTGCCCGAGGAGGAGGATTCTTGCCCAGTCTGGCATGGTGTAAATGGCACTGAGCCCAACAGTGCTATAATCTGGCAGAATCAAAATTTTAAGGGAAAGACATTGCTTTCTCTGTGTCCTGGGGCTTTCATTTTCTCTGTTATTTGAACTAATGCATTTCTTAAATCGTACTTGTGTTGGCTCCGATTCTTGCCTGATTTATGTGATGTTAACATGTCTGTGCTGAAGGCTCTTTCCTTTTTCCATAAACCCGTAAGGGTTTGGTTTGGATCTTTGCTCTACCAGCCCTGTAGCCTAGTCAAAATTATGTCTTATGATATTGCAGTTCTAAAAATGTTTATGTAAAACAATACAAAACCAGCTACTTTGTTTTCACTGGCTGTGGAGGACGCTTACAGCCATTAGCTTTTCTATGTGAGAATTAGCGTTTGTGAATGTCTCTCACAAAGTTTTATTTCCTGAATAGTGGGAACGGTGGGAGTGGCGTGTTCCTCTGCTCAGAAATCCTCCCCTGTGCCATTGTGGCAGGCTGCGTTCAGCTGCAGAATGTATCAAGACGTTTTATTTAGATTAACAGTTACATGCTGGATCCAAGGAAAGAGAACGATTTGAAGTAAATTTCCAAACGTATCCTTGGTTACTTAACTTCCTTAAAAAATCTAAGGTCATGCATATCAAGAATGTTTTATAGAGTTTTATAAGTAGGCCTGTTACTATCTGACAGGGGTCCTTCTAATGTGACTTCCTGACGAGGTTTTAGAAATGCATATTGGAATCAGTCATGGCACTATTTCTTCCGTTATCAATTGCGTTATAAGGCATCCATGGAAATGTTGAGAAATATTGTTGTGGTCATTATCTTTTTGTCAATAATGATTGCTTGGCTAATCACCCTGAGTATTTCAATCTCAGTTTCTCTTCCACAAAAAGAAGATACTTACCATACAGTAGGAGGGAAAGGGTCTGGAGGGCTTTACTCTTCATACGTATCTAGCACAATAGTTTCCTGATTCACCAGTGAGATCCTCCAGCAAAATAAAATGCTTTTAAAGCTGAGACAAAAATCCAGGGTACAAACTGCAAGAATTCTTTTTTCTTACATTTTTGTGGCTTTGAACTTGCCAGGTTGGATCAGATCTCCATATCTTTTGCCCAAATAACTTAAAATACAAATTGACAAGATAGAAGGACATACATGGTCAAGACTCTCATTTAGTTTGGAGTACGTTCCCCAAGTGTGATGGCATTGTCTGTTTTGGTAACCTTTCGCTTTACACTGGCTTGCTTAGGAAAAGTTGGACCCCTGCCCATCTCAAGGTGTAGATATTAAGAGGAGTTTCCTTTTTAAATTTCTGTGCTGTGTATGATCTGTGTAGCTGCATGTGTTGTTTTTAAGACAAGAACCTGAAGCCTATGACATAGGCCACAGGAATTCGCATGTAAGATGGCAGTCTGGTTAGGAGATAGCAAAGAATATAAGATGCATGTGTAATATTGGTGCTGAGTGCCCGTGGAAATCCACCGATCTCGCCACCTAACTCCCTTAGCTTCCTTTGAGAAATCCCGGGCTGTGTAATTGATTGGATGAATTAAAAGTTCACCGTCATCAACTGCTAGATGAGAGAGGAACATGCATTAAGCCTCACGCCATCGATCTCTTATAATAAATAGTGGTTCCTGAAGTACAGCTGACCTCCAGAGTATCCCAAGTAAATTAAATGCCTTCAGAGAAATCTCACCAGGATATGCCCTTGTATTCTTGTGTGTGAAGGAGAAGCCGAGTGTGTAAAACATCGTACGGCCATGCTGGGATGCTCTGAATGGAGAAATCCAGGGGGTGGGGGCTTATTGTCGCACTGTTCCCTTATTGCACATCTACCGGGAGCGAGAGGAAAGTGTCAAGTCACATTTCAGCTCCATTCGCAGTTATGATCAACGGGCTGCTGAAGAGCATGTCAGCTGAACAGGAGGCATCGGCATCACCTTGGATTGGGTGCGCTGGTGGCCTGCAAACGATATACAGAAGGAATTGCATGGAGACAGAAAACTGTGTAAACTTTTGGTTTACGTGAAAAGGTGATCATCTTTATCTCAAGACAAGTATCGATGAAATGACGTTGCAGAAATGTAGTCCTTTCAAGTGATGGGACTTTTAAGTAACAAGTGAAAGGAGTTAATGAGGAAATACTGTGCAGATGATGCAAGTCCCTCAAAGGAGGATGAAAGGGAAATGAAGGCTTAAGGTGAAACGAACGAATCTTACTCTTTCCAGATGTAATAAAGAATCACAGTTTTAAAAGAAATTCAAAATAGATTAAATGGTTTAAAAAGACATCATCTTCTTCCTCCATCCTCTTTCCATCTTGGCAACGGGTAGAGAGAGAGAGGGACGCTGCAAGGGAACACCTGCTGCTTGCAATGATCTCCAGCAGCCCCTGGGGTCATCCATAACAGGCTTAAATTATAGCGGGATGCTGTGAGTTATGTTACACGACTGAACCGGCACATCTGGCCTGGGCCTAGGGGACCATGGAGATGGCTTAAACCACCTCCTACGTTACCCCTCTCCAAGTTAAATACCTCGCGCAGCTGTTACTGAAGATTGCGGTCATTATCTTTTCCTATATTTTTTTATGTCTTTGGAGTTTGTTGTGTGGTTTCATACAGTGAAATAGTCGAAGCAGGGGCTTGCTGGAAGTAGGTTTTCTCTCATTTTTACTGACCTTCTCCTAACCTCACTGGTGGAGTCTGAGGATCTTTGCCAAACTGATAGATAAAACTCTATCTAGTAATGGAAAAAACTCATTACCATGTTCCAGTGATTTAAGTCTGAACTCTTTCCAGCCCTGCATTTTGGCTTCTCTCTACTACAGCAAGAAAACAAGTAGATGAAGGAAGTAGAACTGCTGTCTTCTCCAGTTTCAAGGCTTTTTCTGTATACGCTCACATATTTCAACAGGTTGTTCCAATGTAAATATTTAAAGAAAAAGGACGGAAACCCCAAACTGGAGAGGATAGCAGTTTCCAGAGCTGCTTCAGAGAACGTCTGTGTCAGGAAAGCTCTTGACTGCGAAGGAGGAGGGTACAGCATGTTATCGAAAGATAGAAGATAATTGCTAGGCAAAATCATAAACCAGTCTGGCACTCGCGTCTGCTGTCCTGATATCCAGACGGTAGGAAAACAGGCTTGGTGTCAGACCGCGGGGGGTGAGGGAGAAGGGGTGGGAGGAAACCCGCAAAACCGCCGTCTTCCCTCCCCGCTCCTCAAAATGTCAAATGCCAGGACGGTTTTTTTCCTCGCCTTTCTGTCCCACACGCATGCGTCTGTGCAAAAGTGTGAGTACCTTAGAGCACATCACAGCACAGTCATGCCTGCGTGGCTCGTCTGCCCGGCCGTCATGCATCGGGCTGCAGAGAGTGGGGATGAGGAAGGGGACATCTGCAGCATCCCCCCGGGGCGTCCCTGCCGGCCAAGACTGCTGAGGGATTGAAAATTGCCCGAACTATTAAAAACTCAGTGGGGAAGAGAGACTTTCCAGATAGAAAATTAGAAACTCCTGTAATTCTTGCGCACAGACGTTGGAGCAGATATTGCCAATGATCAATAAAGGGCGTTGATGTAAATTTATACTTACAGCCGAGGAGTACGCCAATAAAGAAAGTTCGCCTTTTGCTTGCTTGTGAAGCCTCAGCACATGGTTTAGGAATCCAGTGCAAAGAAAAATAGCGATTTCTATTTTTGTTTCTCTTTCTACTGACCTGCTATGGCTTCAGTCTCTGAAACAAAAAAAACCACTTGTGCTCTGAAAACATCTTTTGTTTTGTTTTTTGAAGAAAAAGTACTTTAATCCCCTACATTAGCTTAGTGCATGTAAAATGGAGTATCTTCAGAAAATTCAGTGCAACCATCTTAGCTATGAATCCAGTCTTGCATGCCAGAGGGATTCCTGAAGAAACATTATGAACGTACAATTTTTTAAAACAAGGACATACAATTCTCTTTTTTTCTCCTGTTCTATTTGTGAACTTGTGAAGCTGAAACAATGCTGCTTTTTTTTTTTTTTTCTTGCTGAAGACCCCCTGCTCCAATCTACGCTTGCTGTGTTAGTTGCTCCAATCTATATTCTGTGTGGACTTTACAGGGCCTGTTTCCATAGAGTTGGGCAGAAGAGAGACATGGCTCAGGAGGGCAATTGGAACTTGAAAAAAGAGCTTTTTCATAAGCCAAAATAACATCTTCAATGCTTTTTGTTGAAACGAAAACATTAAAAAGTGATTTTGGCTTAACTCAGTGCCACATGAAGATGCCTTATTTAATTTTGAAATCACTGATGCCTTTGGATAACCTTTTTCTTTTAATTTTAACCAATTTAAAAAAAAATTCTTAAAGATTTTGCTGTTTGAAGTGCAACTTTTCAGTTAAAAATGTCCAAATGGTTCTGAACTTTCTAACTCCTTTACCCCACCAAGTGAAAATAATCAACAGACCCAAAATTCTGGGCATTTTTAAATCTTCGCCTCAACCCAAAGTTATCTTACATTTTGTTTCTCCGGGGGAAACTGAGGAGGGTGGCATTCACTTTGCAGTGCGTGCAGTCTACCGATGTTTTTTTGGCCCAGCCCTGTTCCGTGTTGACTTTCTTTTCATTCTGCCTGACATTTGAGGTCTGACCGTCTCTGAGGAGAGCTGCTGGCCGCTGTCCCCAGGAGGCACTGGGAGGCAGGAGGGAGGCGCAGACGTGCGTGTTGGGTGCCCAGACCTTCTGGATGGCTGGTGGTTGAACTGAGGGAGTCACATCTCCCTGCGCTGCAGGAGCCTGACTTGCAGGTCCCATTCAGCCCAAAATAGATGGAATTTCGATGAGATTAATGAAATTATGTGGATTTCCAGGCAATATGGCTGGAGTTTGTAGACTAAGAGACACTGTCTCACAAGTAAATTAATTCACGGTGGTCATCAGACCACGCTACCACCAATTATGAACTTGTTTATGTGGAGCCGTTGATTGATGCAATTACCTTGGATGTTTTGGCAAGATGGATGTTTGCAAGAACTGGCTGCCAACTGTTGTTTTATTACATCATGCAGTAAAGGTGTGATCCGTATTTTTGTGTCATGGTACAAAACAACCAGCCTCTGTTGCACAAGTCGGCACTTTAAAATACGTGGGTTCGAGATGGTATAAGCAAAGCACATTTAGAGTGACTGCATGTTTCTGACAAAAGCAATTCTCTAAATTCTCCTTCCCTGCTATGAAATCATTGGTATTAATACGGAAAATGGTAAATCCTTTCTCTTCAGACGTTGGTGCCATCGGTTAGCTATGCCATCCCTACCAATGTGATGCCTCTTCACTTCCCTGCGTCTTGCTGGCCAGCACAGAGTTTCTCCATGGTGATAAGTCAATGTCTACCTGTACTCTCTTCCGGGCTTGAAATGAAAGGATTTACCATTTTAAATGCCAACTGGGGCTTCGGAAAAACTCTCAGTCCTGTTATTCATTGTGTTTACTATTTAACATCATCCTGAGTAAACCATGTTGCCTAATGTCTAGGAGGAGATTCCTGGCTTGAAAAGATGACTTCTTCAGCTATGCTTTCTTCCTTTGTCCCCTTATTTTCCTACCAGACTCATCATTATGGTGTCAAAGCATTTCTTCAGCGTTGGAGCTCTGAAACCTGGTGGACGCGTCACACTCATTTGCTGATCTATATACTTGTTTGGGTTTCTTCTCCTTGCTAGCCGCGGTCCTCTTCTTCACAGTGTGTCCTTTAGTATGGTATGAATGCACGTAGCCACTTAACAGTGAAAAAATGAATCACAACCTATTGTAGTATTTTATTTACTCATTTTGGTTTTTTTCCAGGTTACTGATTCATTCAAGCAGAACAAATTTCCATGGTAAAATTTAAGGTGTCAAAATATCCACCCCAAAGAACTCAATGCTTGATTATCTTGGCTGCTGTAATTTCCTTTCTCAAATGTTTTGACTGGAAACCATGATGGTGGACCAAAAACTGATGACTCATTTTCAGAGAACGGGGACTTACTTGAATTCTTGGAATTAACGGGGTGATATGTAAAGTATCTCTCCAAATTTTCAAAAGGGTCTAGTGTGAACAAGCCAGGTGGTGACCATTAACAGGTTTTAAAGAGGATAGCTTTGAACTCATTGATTTCAGAGGAAAATATATCCAGAGGCAGAAGAGGACACAACAAGCTTGTGGACTTTACTGTAGTAATGATTAATAAAATTGAGTTAATCGTGATGATTAGTGTGTATGTATGGACCACTCAGTGCAACTTATTTGTCTTACTGTGGCACAGCAGATAATTTGTTCCTTGTTCAGCAATAGTTCTAGTAAATGTTTTGTTGTAGCTCATTTTGCTTTATAAATTACCTGACAAGTGATGTTATTACAAAAAAAAATTATTTCTAAATATGTGATAGCAGAAGGGTAACTGATGGAGAGGAAGGGGAAAATCTCTTATGAAATGTTTGACGTAACTAATATTAATCCATGTGTGCCTTAATGTTTTCATGATGAGATCTCTGACTGCCGGGAGAGACGTTTCACAGTTCCAAGTCCTAGTCTTGTTAGTCCCACAGGGATGTGACCGGACAACCTCCGATGCTTCCTACTTGTGTCTCCTGTGGCCCAATCACTTCCCGGCTTTTGCAAGGTAAGCCTTAATGGCTAATAGAGGTCCCGTAGGACTTCCAGGTCTAACTTTTGCCTTAGCTTTAAGCATAGCTAGGTGAGCTACACCTTAATAAAACTTAAGATATTAATAAAATTTAAGTTATTTATTCCTTTTGATTTCAGACCTCTCTTTTGTTTGGGGGGTGGGTGTTTGTTTGTAGCCAAGGCAGGCTGAGCAAGGTCCATCAATGTTCTTCAGGAGGATTACAGACATAATGCAGGTGCGTCTGTTCTTTTTTTCCGACCCCGTGTTCCTAATCTGAAACCTGGCCTCAATCATGGCAACACCTTCAGCAAACAAAATCTTCATCTCAAGGTGCCGGGTTCCCTCTTATTACCTACTGCCTGTTCTGTATTAATGCATTTTAGGCATTATGAGTGTAACCTATTTGAAACAATTCACACTGATTTAATAGAATACTTCTAAGCAAATAATCAATTTCTAAGACTAACCTTTGATTACCCTTTATCAAAGGCCATGGTAATATGTCTAAAACCAAACGAAATGGTAATCCTTCATTGCTGCTGGGGTGTCTGTACCTAATTTAAAAAACATTTTGCAGGGGTAGCTGTAACCCTCTTCTAGCTTCCAGCTCTCAGTTCTGAGGCTGAAAGATCCCCAAATTACCCCAACTGTTGATTTGCCTTGGTGTCGGTACATCGGTGAACATCATGTGGGTGTTCTGCTGCCTCTACCTGCCTGCAGGGCAAGGGAAACTGGTAACATGGTGGCATCTTCAGGGGTCTCCTTTAGGTATAAAGCTCTGCAACAGTTTTCTGGATCATGTTGGCCCCCTGACGTTTTACCCAAGGTGAGTAAGCCAGCAGGCAGCGTTTCTGTACTCAGTGGCCCATGCCTAGAAATCACTGCAGTCCTGATTGAATGGATCCTACTCACCCGGGAAACCTGCATTTAATCACTCTTTGTTTCCCAAAGTATGTCTCAAGTTCTAAGGAAGTTGAGACTACGGGTTCTGAAATGTCAGCTAGATTGCTGTTTACTATTATGAAAATAAGATGAAGATAAATCTGTTTCTTCCTAATAATTTCAGTCTGCATTAAATTTCATTTCTTGGAATTCTTCTAATCTCCACTTGACTTTGCACAAGAGAACTAGTAAAATAGCCTTCTTGCTGGTTTTAAGATTGGTTCTCAGTCTAAACTTCAGCCAGTTTAACAAATTTAGGTTTATTGTTCTCAAAATTCTAACGCAACTTTGGTAACTGTGATGAGTGAGTTTTCTAGGTGTCTGTACAGATGCCTTGAACAACACCCGTAAAAAGGAAAATTCCTGTTCTGACTAGCCAGTTGCAGTCGAACAGTAACAAAGAGAAATAATCTAAGATTATGGGAATTTGCACTAATTGCTTGCATAAGTTTATTTGATTTTTAACAATCCTTCTCATTTTAATCCTTGTTTAAAGACAGATCATGTCCTGCCAAACCGCACTCTAGTGGGTTTTTTTTTTGTTTCCTCATCCTGTGAATGAATTGTTCCATAATTGCAGCTATGTGAATCTGAAACTCAAATTAGAAGAACTAGGAAGAGCGTGAATGTGGGAGAAGACATGAATAAAGCAGTGTGATGAATTCAGTGCTCATCTCCCTGCGTAAGTTAGAAGAATTTATACTCTAATCCTTTCCCTGAAATATAGCAAGTCCCATTTCAGTATGAGACCAAATGGTTCCAATTATATTTTTCAGCGAGGAAAGGGTGCAGAGTGCATTTATGCTACTCTGGCTGTAAATCTGTTTCCCCAAATGTTTATTTTGATGTCTATCTTACTATAGATATTGAACACCGTAATCACGAATCTTTTTTCAGGTGTTAAGAGAGCTGCTGCCCGCAATTGATGTTCTTCTGGCTGCTGCTGTTTGCAGTAGGTATTTTGTTTGTAGGTATTTGGGACACCTGCACCTGGAGGGTTCCCTGTGTCAAGTCAGCAAATCTGCCACGTCCTTAAGATGTGGCGACATGTAGGTGCCAGCTCACCTGAGCAGAAGCCTCCTCCTGTCATAACCCATATGTATTTAATCTTGTCTCAGTTTCCTGGGAATGTAACTTGAACCTCACTGCTCCATATTTTATCAGGCACTGCTCCGTGACTCTCTTCCTTCCTTATGGCCCGTGTATATATGGTATATATGATCTCACAGCCTGGAAGCAACAGCTAACGAGGCCAGCTCGAGCATCTTTACTTTGTCTAGAAACACCACTGAGAAAGCAACATTGAGAAGTGTTCCTATTTGTTTTGATAATTTCCTGATAAAATTTCAGAGAGAGATTATTAATGTGTTTCCTACAGACATGCAGAAACAGATGTTGAAGGAAGTCTAGAGAGAAATGAGGAGATGTTTTTCTTCCTAAAACTCTGACCCAGGGCTTTCCCTGGGTGTCACCAAGAGCAGAAGTTTCACTACAGCTGCCTTTATCCCTCCTTTGGTTTCAGTGTGAATTCTTCAATGCCAAATGTCATTCACATTTGTGCAGCATAGAGAACTGGGATCAAATTTTGATTCACCTGCTGCTAATCTATTTGCAGTTGTCTTAAATTTTAGAACATTTTTAAGAGTAGATTTTTTTTTTTTACGTTCTGTTTTTGCTATTGCTATATGATGTCTATATAGAGTATCAATAACATCTTGAGCATATAGCAAGTAAAATTTTCAAATTTCCTTCTTCGGTAGCACGTCTCTTATCTGCTTCATTGAAACTGATGGAAATTTGTTGGAAGTACTTACTTGAAGGCTGCATAGTTATTAGTGACCACACGGTTAGAGTGAGGCTAGAAGTCTTTAACAGAAGAAATTAAGAATCAACTTCCTTTACCAATAATCATTCTAAAGTTGTCTAAAGGACTATTGATATGATTCAATATGGCATTTCCTAACACAATCTGCTGAAATAAGTCCTTCATTTAATTTCTTGATATGAATGATGTTTTCTTTTTTAACTCTCCTAAGTTAAAACCTTTTCTCTTGAATCAACCTTCTGGCAAATTTTCCAAGGTAGGGATCCCACTGGGCTGAGTACGTGTGAATGCACACACTGAGTATGAGTTATACTCAACAGTCAGCAGAAACAAACATTTTCCCTCTATTTTTATTTTATATTTTGCCTTTGATTGCTTAAGTATTTTGTACGGACTCACTCTGACCTTGCTGATCAGAGGAGGTTAATCCTGACCAAGTGCTGCTGGAGCACTGGGCTGTGGTTTTACTGGTTCTGTTCCATAGTTAAGGCAGTTCTTTGTGGGAAACAGGGATGAGAAAACCTCATTTTCTTTATGTGAGGTAGTGTATTGTGATCAAAATTACAGCATTTTGTCTTTCAGATGAAATTCAGTTTTCCACGTATTGATAGCAAAGCCCATTTTTCTTGTTCAAACTTATTAAAAACAAAGTCCTTTGTGAAATTCAGTTCCTGGTATCAGGCCAAGTTTTTTGGTGGAGTCATGAAGAAGCTGTTCAAATTTCCTGTTCAATTTATGGCAGTCCTTTGCCTAATTTAAGTTTTAAAACGTTTTTAAAATTACAGTTTTCTTGCCATGATTTTTCATAAACCAAAATCACTTTTCTGTGGTCTGTAAAATTCTCCAAGAAGTTTTCTTCTTCATGTCTTGTTTGCAGTAAGGGCGAAGTCAGTGCACCAAAGCAACCCAAAGCTGTGAGAAGGAAAAATGTGGAAAATACTTTGTGGAAAATACCAAATCCATGAGATTTGGAACTGAGGTTTTGTGCCTCAAAGACAGCCGTAAGTAAAATTGCTGAGGAGACAGATTCTTTTTTTACGCTTTACCACGTGTGAATTTTGTGTTAAAATGGACTTTAAATTTATTTCTTTATAATGAAGAAATTTATTTCGTTTATGTATTTATTGTGTGTATTTAGCTTATATTTACTTATTTTATTTTGCTTACTTTTGGGGTAGCAACTTTCACACAAACTTATGTTTTTGGAATATCAGCCTTAACTCCTTTTCAACTTAATTTTTATCTGATGTGAAAAGCTTTATATTTTATGACTTCCTCTTCTCATTTGTGCAGAGTTAAATGTCTGTTAAGCATTTCTAGCTCGTATTTGCAGCTGGAAACAGATTCTGCTTTGTTAACAATATATTGGTATATTGATTACAAATTGGTTGGAAATCTCTTAATAAAAAGGGAAAGAAAAATAAAAATAAAGTCTTTATTGGAAAAAGCTGTAATTTTTAGAAGAATTCCAAGAGAAATAAAATAATAAGCTGAATAAGCAGTTGTGTAATTCCCACACATAAAAGAAATGGATTAGGAAAAAAAGAAACTCTTCAGAAGTATGAAAAAATATTAAAAAAATAGACTTTTAAGACAAAATATTTGTGTGGGCACCTTAATTCTCCACTAATAAAACAATGCTCATTATCTTATAAATTTGGAAAAGGTTGGAAGAGTTAAATGCAAACAGAAGAATTAAAAGATATGGTGATAAAGCTTGAACAGTGGTATCCTTGTGCTAACTCAACATCTAAAAATGATGATGTTAATAAATACCTTGACTGCATGAATTCCAAGGATTTTAATTACAAATCTATTTCCTATTGGCTCCTCGCCTATAAATAGAAGAGGGTTAGAGTAGAGGAATTTTAAGTGCCGAATAAAAATCTGAAGACGTTTATACTTCAGAGGCAATACTTGCCCCAAAGGTTTTTTATTTTGCTATTTTTAGTTGCTTGCAGTTCATTTCAAGAGACAGACCTTGCATTACAAAAGCAGTATTAATAGAAATATTTCTTCATTTCTTAATTAATGTGTGGTTTGAACTAGCGTCAATTGTAACAATTTTATGAGTTTTTTTCTCATGAAACAGAAGTAATTGCAATAGAGGAAGATTAAATCTTGGGCAGGTTGTTTTGCAAAGAAGTTACTTTCAGTAGTTTCCCCTGAAGAACTTTTAAGTTCCATTGGAATGAAATTCTACTTTGAAAATGCAAAACAGAAGTTGTTTGATAGTGATGAAATTAAGTCAGTAAGTCAAGGGCAGAGCGCTGTTTCCAAGTGGGTATTTGGAGGATAAATACAATGCAAGACCTTTCAGAGGACAAATTTATTTGAAGGGCAATAGGAGCTGGTACTCCTGAGGTCTCTGCAGGGATAAAGAGCTAGCTAATTGTATCAGGACGTGTGTGCATGTCAGCTTTGATATTCTCTCCATGGTGTGGCCTCTGCTGTCCTCCAGGATAATGGGTCACTGTGACCACAGAGCAGCAAAAAGTCAGGTGCTCTCTCGTACACCTCAGGAGCAAGATACAAGTGTCACGCGTGGAAATGTGTATTCTAGAAAAAGATTTTAAAAATCCATAGAATCATAGAATGGTTTGGCTTGGAAGGGACCATTAAAGGTTATCTAGTCCACCCCCCCAGCAATGAGCAGGGACATCTTCAACTAGATCCGATTGCTCAGAGCCCCGTCCAGCCTGGCCTGGAATGTTTCCAGGGATGGGACATCTACACCTTCTCTGTGCAACCTGTTCCAGTGTCTCACCACCCTCAGAGTAAAGAATTTCTTCCTAATATCTAATCTATATCTCCCCTCTTTCAGTTTAAAACCATTACCCTTCATCCTATCGCTCCCCTCCCTGATCCAGAGTCCCTCCCCAGCTTTCCTGTAGGCCCCCTTTAGGGACTGGAGGGCTGCTATAAGGTCTTCCCAGAGCCTTCTCTTCTCCAATGGAAGTGGAATGTTTGTGGAATAGGTCTTTTTAAAACAGCCTGTTGTAACTAGTCTGTGACTATGTCAGTCTGTATGTCTCTCTTGCTACCCTGAGACCAACCGTCCTGCTGTTTTCCTAGGAAAGCCCAGGGAAATGACCTGCTGGTTTTCTGCGGAGCTTGGTTTTGTTCACATCCGCTGATCCATCCTTTGGTAAACCACTTGATATCTTTGAAAAATATCTTAGGGGTAAAGATGTTTATTTCTCAGAAGTTTTCCAAAGCTTAATAGAAGTACGTTGTGGTCACTGAACAGAATGGACTGTTGAAGTGCTCGGACCATTGAATGTGCCATCAGTATGGTAGCACTGGACTTTTACAATTTCTACCTAGTTGTCTTAACTATTTTGTTTTGGCACTTTTGGACTTTTGGAAAATCTTAAAGTACCTCTTATGCTTCTGTTTCCTGTTTTCCACCTGTATAAAATAGGAGTAAAATATTGGCTAATGAGAAACTTCGACTTTTCAGTTGTCAAAGGTGTTGGGGCGCGCTTTTCCCAGAAGTTTCTTTTTCATAGATTCACTGAAGTTTGTGAAAAAAAATCTAAGCAAACAAGCAACACTTGAAGCCAACTCAGTGTTCCATTTAGCTTCTTATAAATACCTCGAATCATAGAATGATTTGGGTTGGAAGGGACCTTAAAGATCATCTTGTATTCCTTCACTATAGAGTTCTTCCATTCTTGGCATTTATGACGGCTCTTAAATTTCACTTAAATAACATCTCTTACACCAATAGATGGGGCTGGAAGCTCATTGCATTTCACCAAAACCAAATATTTGCATGCCTATTAAATACAGCCCTGTTTATAATCAGTAGCATATGCTCTGTGCCAATACATGATTCGCAGTAAAAGATATTTCATGGTAAAATAAGGACCATAAAGAAACTGTCAGTCATATGGGCTAACGAATCAGACAGGAAAGGCTGCAGTGTGGGAGAGAGTCCCTGGCTGCGGACACGTTGTTAATTAACAAATTGAGCTATGACCTGAGGGTGGAAACACGAAGCTTTTGTTCTCTCAGGCTTGTTGTTTGTGTGCATTGTATTTCAGATGGAGGATACGACTGAATCTTTATAGTTGTCTGTGTCTGGTCATAAAGTTTCAGTGGAGAGGCATCCATTTTCCCATCTCTTGCAAATTTTTGCATTTGAAAAATTTCATCCTCCGTCTAGGATGCAACTAGCATTTTTGGAGTTTTCCTGTGTGATGTAGGCATGGACTTGAATGTCAGATCTCTGTATCCTAACCATGTGCTCTAGCTTTTCGGTCATTTCTACTTCTAATGTGGCTCTGTCTGTGGTAAAGTGGGTGGATTAAAGAAAAACTGAGTGAGTGCACAGTCCATTGGTTACAGTCCTTACATGGAACACAGAAAGTGTAAATTCATGGTATAAAAGGTGTAAATTCTTGCTTCACAGAGTGCTCCATTAGTGAAACATTTTGGAAGAGCTCCTACAGAAAGCTGGGGATAGACTGACAGGAGAATACCTCAGAGCTGGCTGTTGAGAGGAGCAATAACCCTGCTGGGGAAGCTATTTTGACCATAAATGCTAACCTAGAACTGTTTTTTTCCCCACAAGATTCACGCATTTTGGTGAAAGGACTGCTTTTGATAAGTTGCTTTTTTGTTGGAACTGCTGTGAAATTTTAAGCATGTTCCAGTTATTTGTATGTTCATATTTATGAATTTTTGTTGGACCTTTTGTCAAATGTAAATGAAGGTTACTGTTGAAGATTAAGTTGCGTATGATAGCAAGGGTGTCAGAGACTGTAAGCAGGCTTCTCTTCTTTACACTTTTGAACCAAATCTGGAAAATTTAAAAGTATCATGGTACTATATCACTGTCCATCCTCCCTGCCACACTTCCTGGCTTGAGGTCAATATATTGACATAAAAAAGTGAAGTTGGCGTGAACTTGAATTCTCAGACCGAGGAAAGGAACCTCAAAAGGCAGAAGAGAAACCGGAGAGGGGATGTATTTCTAAGAGCTGTTAAAAAATTTCACAAGAGGTCTTCTCATTGTTGCTGAGGAGCTGGCGACAGCCCGGCTCGTCACGCTGCTCTGTCGTGGGTGCTGCAAAATGAAAAGGGGGTTGTGACAAGTTGGGTTTCTACAACAGATGCCACCATGTGTGGAGAACTGTTACTCCTGGCATCCATGAATTAGGCAGGCCCTCATCCACCTTTTCTCTTCCAAAGGTTTGGGAACCCGTTCCCAGTTGCTGAGAAAAAGTTCTGGAAATGCCTCCAAAGCGAGAACATTTTTAAAAAAAGAAAATCAAACAAAAGAAACCAACAACCCACCAAAGAAAGCAGAAAGCAAGCCCCCTCCCTCAGCCACTTTTTCCAGCATAATTGCCTAAATAAGTGTGGTAAGTCAGCCAGACAAGAGGCAGCAAGATAAGGTTGGGTTTCCCATGTTACAGCAGCTAATATCTATTTAATCTCAATTAGTATCTATTTAATCTTCTGTGCTCCTTTTTCCTCCAGAAACGCCATTGACACAAGCTGCTTGCTAGAAGGAAACTGGTAAAAATTGTTCCTCCAGCTGCATTTTGAATGTTGGGGGACTAAAGTAATTTTTTTTTTTTCCTAAAAAGCTCCTTTCTTGCCTTTAAAGGATACAGAAATGTTGGAAAGGAAAATTCCAAGGCTTTTTCTGTTGTGACTTTGGTGCATTGTCAAAAAGTGAGAGAACGAGGCCAGTGAAGACTTCCTGCCTCTGGTGCGAGGAAAGGTTTCCTCATCAAACTCCTAACACTTAATTATGGTGACTTTCTGCCAGAGGAACCGAAGAACCCACAAAGCAGTCAACTATGGTCTGAAAGGGTGAGTTGTGGCTGGGAGCCCTTCTGTTCTCCTGACCTCATTTCTCAAAGTAAGAGAGCCTGATTGATGCCGGAGACTGAAAAAAAACCCCTGACATTTAGTTGAAAAGGGACTCTCTAAGCAAGACAAAATGGGAAATGACATTTCTTCCTGGGGGCTGGCCAGAAGGCCCAGCGCGAGCGGCATAGGTGGGCAAAGGTCTGCAGGAGCTGGGGAATATTTGGGAAACTTCAATGTAGACAGACCATGCCATTTCTGTCCCCTGAGGAGCTTGGGAAGATGAGGCTGCACTCCTTTATGATCCCAAGAAAACACAGATGCTATAGGAATTGTGGTGGGGTCTTACCACCATGTCTGTTGTCTAGTCCAAGGCCAGTTTTCTGGACAATAAAATACAGTCTGAGGTAGATCTTCACTTTCATGCATTTTCATGGCTTGGACCAAAGCTTTTAATGGGAAAGCGCTTTCTGGGCTAGCCAGCCAGGGGGACTCCATGTCTTAACCTGTTACAGGAGAAAAGTGATGATGATTATGGTGAACATTTTGCGCAGTGATGGAAGTCTTGTGCAGAAGTATATCCAAATATTTTTTTTTTAGTCACAGTCAAAGGCAAATTGCATTTTCCCAATTGAAATTTGGAACTGTTCTAGCGAATTACTGTTGCCATTTTCACCCCTTTTTCACCCCATTTTCACCCCTTTGAATTCAAAGTTTAAAACTTTTTAATATTAAACATGAAACTTTTTCAGCTAGCTTGTGAGGCCATGCACATAACCTGCAGTCCATGTGTTTCTAGCCGCAGTTGTATAGGTATTAAAATACCAAGGAAGGCTGTCTTCCTCTTCACCACGTGTTAGAAAATTTGCTCTTCATGTAGCTTTTTAAAGTCATTACATCACAAGGGCTTCATTTGACTTTGTTATGAGTTGCAGGCTTCAGTAAGGTGGTTGGGTTGTAGAAGACGCCAGGGGAGATCTGGAGGACTTCTCATATCATTGCTTAATGTGAGAAGGAGGAAATCCATAGCTTTGAGGAAGGTTTTGTGAGTTACAGAAATACAGTTCTTCTGCATAGAGTTAAGTTCGCATTTTAGTGAGTTTTCTGACATCCCATGTGGATACACAGTGTAGTGCTGCAGAGTACTCGGTGACCTTTTTTGAGGGAAACTATAAATACTAGCTTTGGCATAATAGATGGGTGGGCTGTATTTCAAGGGTGGCGTGCCAGACTGTGTTTTTCCTTTCTCAAATTAGAAGCTAAGTGTGCTGCTGGAAACTCAGCGGAGACAGGGAGATGCTCCATCAGAACAGGTAAGATGCTTCCAGGCACTTCACGGGTAGCACCTTGCTTTGGACTGGGATGGTATCATAGAATCATAGAATCACCTGGGTTGGATGGGATCTTTCAGATCATCGAGTCCAACCATCAACCTAACTCTGACAAACCCCATCACTAAACCATGTCTCTAAGCACCATGTCTGCCCGTCTTTTAAATACCTCCAGGGATGGTGCCTCAACCACTTCCCTGGGCAGCCCGTTCCTGCTTCTCACAGACCCTGTATTGAGAGGAAAACCACGCTGCTCCTGACTTTAACCCAGCTCTGCCCTGCGGCACTCAAAACGGGCTCGCAGGCTGGTTTTGGCAGCCTGTGCTGGGGGTGCTGGCTCTGCTCTGGTAGTCGGTGATTGGTGCTCATGGGAAACCCAGCGCGCAGACCTGTACTGAACAGCATCGAAAAGAGACTTTCACTCCTCACACTTGATGCAGTGATGCTGTCTTTATAAGTGAATTTGCTTGAATGTGAGCAGGCAATGTACCCCACTTCGGGGGGGGGAGAGGGGGGAAGTGAAGTTACTAATTTTTTTCTGGGAGGAGAGAAGAAAAGGGTGTTAAAATGGTGACACAATTAAATCAGTGTTGACACGGCTGTATGCTGTCGAGTGCTGTGCGCGCATGAAGTACCTCTCTTCATGATGGGAACCAGCCACAGCCATTCCTAAGAGCTGCTGTGCAAGCTGGAGCAGCCTGCGTCCAGGATCAGCCACACACAGCTCTTGTGTGGCTGGAGAGAGTAAATCCTCAACAGGAAATAAGATCATTCTGCATCTGCCACTTCAGCTTCAGTTCTTATGGTTTTCTTTAAAACGTTAGGCAAGATGAGTTGCATAACAAGGAAGTTTACTTTCTACTCACGCTAGCTTTCCCTCTGGACTTTCTTACTTTATGTAAGAGATTGTTTATTTTGCCTCAACTCCAGCGTGATTTGAGAGCGGCATTCTCGTGTTTAACAGATAAAATGTTGGAAGGCTTTAAGAAAAAGGCTTTCTGCATTCCTCAGAAATGGATACCGGATTCTGCAACCGTAATACTCAAAGTTATGTGATTTAACAGGCTCTTGCTCATATCGGGGGCAGGAATACTCTATTCTTAGTTTTTCAGGAACAGTGAAATCAAAGACGCCCTCATTATACAGAGTGACATAAAGTGTAAAGAAATAGGGAAGAAAGGTGGGAAAGAAGTGAAGAGCCGTTTTTGAGCAAGGAGGGAAAGCAGAGAAACAGCTCCCCTAACTTACTGGGTCTCCAAATAGGCAACACTCATACAGGCTTTCCTGTTTATTTGGGAATATGAACAGTGGTGTAGGGAGGAGTGAGCTGGAATCTGAGACACATATACCTTCTACATGTGCCTATGAGACACATGAGTCGTCTTTAATCCATGTTCCTCACCCAGCTGGCCCTCCAGCATCTACCTGGAGCTGGTCCTGGAAATCCGTTCGCACCATGTTCCATAGGCACGGGAGGAGTAAACGCAGAATTTGGTCATGATAGCAATAATTTCACTCTTTTGATACAGGTTCTTGACTAATCATCTAGAAACAGGGATTTCTGAAACTTCCTAGTCTGTTCCAGGGCTAATTTTCTTGATTTAATGGATGCGTATGCAGGCTACACTGGGGGAAGGTATCAGGAGATGAGAGGTTCAAAAGCTGGTGTATCCCGAGTGAGAGAAAGACAAAGAATGAGACAGTGTTGATGGTTGCTGAAGTACGGAAGAGAAGGGAGAAGAGGGGGCAGGTGGAACATTACAGCCAGAGTTGCTGTTGTCTGCAGAAAAACACATCTTCCCAAGGACTGTGGTGCTGCCTCTGTTGCACAGTCTCTATCCAAAACCTTGTGAGGCTTGCGTAGTCTGAGGCATTTCTTTCCTTAAAACGTTGTCCAGACAACTGTGACCATGATATAGAAAGGGAAGTACTCATTCACCTGATTTCTAGGAAGCTGGCTTTTTGGCATCCTGAAGTTTCTGTCTTCTCTGATGAGTTTGTGCTACTTGGTAGAGTGTGAATGGTCCTCCAGAGAAGTTAGCAAAAAAAAAAAATAAAGTAGAAAACTTCCCATCTCATTATCAGCCTCTATCAGCCGGTCTCTAGACTGTGTAATGCATGGCAGCTGCTAGTTTGAGTACTTGCCTTGGTCCTCCAAGGATGCCAGTGTCCTGCAGGCAACCTGACCGGCAAAAACCAGACGGGTGGGATGAGATAAACCCTCATGGGAATTATTCAGTCTGAGCCTCAATGGCTGGGGGCAGTAGGCTGTTTTGAAAATACAGTCTCCCTCTTAAGAATGATAGAATGTTATTGATGACTTTTTTTTTTTTTTCATCACCCACTTTGAATTCTGTAATGCGGGCTATTCCCAGCCTAGGGCAGAGCTGAAGATGACAAAACATTTTCACAATCATCCCCTCGGACTCCAGCCTGTGGTTTGAGGGAAATGCCATCGCCCCTTGCAGAGAAGCCCATGTGCCTCCAGCCCAGAGATGCGGCAGCGTGCCTGGCTGTTACGCCGGTGCCTGCCCTTCCAAATAGCATGGTGTGGCTGCAGGGATACGGGGAAAAGTACCTTCATGGTGGGATGGTGATGTGCTGACTAGAGGGTGCATGTACAAGTGGTTGCAGACTGCATGGGGTGGACAGGCACAGCGTTTGCAGTGGAGTCTTCATTTCTTGTGTTGAATTGCCCCCTTACCTCTACCCCCTGAGGGCACCAGGTACTCAGTCTGGTATTGAGACCACCTCAATTTAGAAAATAACTACTGAGATGGATTATTTTTTTCTTGTGGACATTTCTTACTTTCCTGCCTCTGTTTCACTTATGTTACTGAAAAGTACCTCCCTTACACATGATTTTTGTCTCCCTTACAAATGATTGCACACTATAATTTACAAACAGTTTGTTTTCAGACATGTTTTGGGTGAAGTCTGCAGTTTAAATCTATTTTCAGAGTCTTCTCCTTGTTGCTGGGGCTGTGAAGGGGGATGGAGTGAGAAGCGCTGGGGTGGGATGACGTTTGTCCAGTGTAACATGGGAGACTCTGAGACCTTCCGGGGGATGGGTATTTTTCAATAAGATTTCCTGGTTAATTCAGGTTGATCAGGAAGAACTGTGTAGGCTCGGAGAAGCACTAGGAATGGGCCAAAATAGGGCAATGCATAAAATTTCTTTGATGTGTGGAAGAAAGTGAAGAAACTGATCCATGTGTTTCACAAACCTGTTTACTCCTCTGCCATCCCTCTCCAGAAAAGAGCCATTTATGAACGAAATGGGATGACAGATGCCTTTTTTTTCCCCTCCTAGTATTTCAGGCGAGCATCAGAAACACCAAAACCCATCTGTGACATCTATTTATATCCCTCGAAGTCTGGCATTTTCCTTGCGCTGTGCACACAGAGAGCTGCATCCACCTGCCCGGCTGGTCCAAGACACGTAAAAAAAACCAGAGAGCAACAAGGAATCTAAATGTAAGTGCAAAAAAAATACATAATTACAAGTGTGAGTTGTCTCACACACATATCTCTGCAAAACATTTTGAGGCATGTCCTGGGCTAAATTGGGTTCCCTGTCCTCCCTTGCTCCGTGCTTGCAAACCATACCCCTTGTTCCCTGATAGACTCACACTCTCCGTTTCCAAAAAAAAAAAAAAAAGAGAAATACAAGTATAAATACATAAA
>VYZM01007050.1:120008-156754 GCA_013398915.1 Dromas ardeola
CAGACTCTTGGCAGCCCATAATGACAGGGGTTTGCTGAAGGGACACGTATGTCTCTGCCACGCAACCTCGTCCCGCTCCAAGGCGCTGTCGGAAATAGCCGTCTACAGCCACTCCATGCTGGAGGGCCCGCAGCGGCATTCTTGTCGGACATGCTTACAGAGTGGTGTCACGCGGCTCTGAAGTTTAATTACAGCCTCTGATGGGAACCCTGCCCTCCCGCAGCTTTCTGGCAGGGCTTGCGTCCCAAGCGGGGACGTGGTCAGTGGGGGGAGAGAGGCCATGGAAGAAAGAAGACGCCTGGGATGGGGGTGGTCTGGAGCTTGCCTCCTCCCAGCAAGGCTGACAATCCGGGGCTGGCGAGTGCTGGCCGTGGGGTGGAGCGTTATGGGGACGGGCGGCCATGGCAAAGCGTCAGGGTGCACGTGCCAGCAGGGCAACGCGCGGGCTGCTGACAATCCCACCTCGAAACCCAGCCAAGGAGTTAGTACTGAAATAATTGGTTTGTTAAAAGCTGTCTTGATTAATTTTTTATTTTTCTTTTTCCATGAAACTTCTTATTTTTTGCATTTTTCCTTTGGGGTAAATATTTGCAGAAGTAAAAAAAGAGTTTTAGGTAACTCTCATGTACGACTGAAAAGGTGGAGTTGAACTTACTCTTCACAGTCATGTTTTTTAGTTTCCGTATGATGTGTTGGTAGCAGCAATGACATTTTATTTTTCTCATTATTATGATGGTGTGTTTTAATACTCTCCTTTTTGATCTAGTTGGGCTTAAGAGGAAGGCAGCTAATAGTACAGACTGGAGCATCTTTGCTATCTGAAGAGTTTCTCTGTGTGTCTCTGGCTGATCCGTTACACCACATACTACTCAACGTGCATCGTTAAGATGAAAATAATTATAAAATATTAAAACACAAAACACAGCAAACCACATAGTGCCTGTATTTAACGGGTCTCTCTGTTATTCTGCATTGGAAAGAGCAAAACAATGTGTTTTCTCTGAAGCAGAAATTCTTGGGGCCTCCGTTGAGTGCAGACAAAGCCTGATGGGAGCAGCCCCAGCCCCTTTCCTCTCTGGCTTTTAAATACGGCATTGAGTAATGAGTCAGCGAGAGAATTTTTAATTGGGAATTTCCTGCAAGGGCCTTTCTGCTGCCAGGAGCTCTTGTAGCCCAGTTAAACGTGCGGTCGCCTCCGCTCGTAACTGGCTTTGTGCTGGGCACCGACTGACCTCTCGGCCTCACCCGGGCCTGCCACGGCCCGCCCAGGCCTTGTTTTCAGCTTGCCCTCTTACAAAAGCAGTTTTCCACAGACCGGGTGAGTACTGTGAGTACTGTGTGCTTTGTTGTAGGGTTTGCTCAGCTTCGCGGTGCAGTCTGGTGTCACACGGACATATTTCTTAGCCGAGAGCTGGTAACAGCACGGGGTTATTCCAGCAGAGGAGAGCTGGTGTGGGATGAGAGATGCCATCAGTGTTAGCATCGCTGTAACAGGACGAACAGTAGCTCTGCGAGTTGGCTTTCAGAGTTTTAATTAGGCTAGTGAAAAATCCCAGGTGTATAAGGTGCGTTCCTCGAACGGCGCAAGGTGTATGTGCTGCAGGGTGATGGAGAGTTCGGGCAACGTCGTAACTTGGAAGCAACAACTAGGAACACGAAAAATTTACCTCGCCTCAGTGCTGGTCCCAGTATCTCTGCTAAGGGCGAGGGACACAGGAGGGTTCCAGCACTTGTATTCCTTGCGCTATATAAATTAAACGTCAGTTTTTGGCCTCTGGATTGTTGCTTTCACAATTCTCACATCAAGAGGGTGTCTCAGTGCAAACCCCTGTTTTCACCGTGACGTGGAAACATCGCCAGCAAGGTCAGGTAGAGCCACGCTTAAAAAAAAATTTAAGTTAAATAAATCTGTTAAATAACTAGCCAGATGGCTGAAAGTACAACTGGAAGTTATACTTTCAGTTATAACTTCCAGAGTCTCATACCAAATGGAATGGATTTAATCAGAGCAATATCCTGCACTGTTCCCTCTGGGAGAAGGGGCTGACAAAGCAGAGGAAAGCTGTTGCAGACCAGCTGCGCTTCTGATGCAGGTTTTTGAGGGAAAAGCATAAAAATGAATTAAGCCCTTCCCAAAGAGCTCTGACTGTGGAGCACATGTTGGGTTACCCTTCGTTTAACCTGTCCACCCCTGACATTTTGAACAGCCCACAACACAAAGCAAACAACTCCAAAGGAGTTTTTGTGTGGAAAACTGATTTTTTGAGTTTTATCTGCACTCTAAAATCTTCTGAATGGTGTAATGCCATCATGAGCTACAGAAAATGCAAGAGCTATTTCCATCCATCCGCCCATCCATCCAGCTTTACGTGGTGGCACTCGGGTACCACCAGTGTGTAGATCCCCATAGGTTCACAAGGAAGTCCAGCGTCACTCCATGTTACAATTTGTAAGCTGAGGAATGAAGAGGAAGTGATTTGGGGGATTTACAGCTGTCGTGGTTTTGGCCAAATCGGCCAATGGCCGGCGACAGATGGTCCCACCCCAGCCTCTCGTGCACAGGGAGGAGGGGGAGAGATAAAGAGAGATTTCCAAGTTTAGAAGAAACTAAACTACCTTAATGAAATATTAATAAAAAGATAAAAAGGAAAATAACGAAATAGATACAATATATACAGAACCGTATTAAGCTCCCGGATGATGTCACCAGCAGGCACTGGAGAAGTCCCAGGCTGGACTCAGCGACGGGTGGGAACTGGGTTCCAGAGTTGGAGTCAGGAACTCACCGCTCGGGATCAAAGGCAGATGAACAGGCAGGGTCCTCCTCGGATGTCAGCCATTGAAGGAAGAGGGATGACCCTTTGATCCCTCAGCTTTTATACTGAGCATGGGGCAGATGGGGTGGAATACCCCTGTTGGTCAGTTTGGGGTCCCCTGTCCTGTGGTGGGACCCCTCTACACCCCTCCGCTTCCGACCCTCCAATGGGGCAAATACCAAAATTAGCTGATCTTGGTTGTTATAGCAATAAGTATAAGCAAGAGCCTCTCTGCGTACCATTCCTTGGCACAAACTGTCCTATCACTCTGAACGAACAGTTTCAGACACAACATGCTGTTAATTTCAGAGAGTTAGAAGAGGCCTAGCTAAGAAGTAAAATTACTGAACAGAAAGTTGGTTCTGTTTTACCTCAAACCAGGACAACAGTGCAGAGCAGGGCTAAGGCCAGGAAAGCAAGCCTTGCAGCTTTAATAATAATTTATTTTCATTATTAAGCTAAACAAAACCCGAGTTTCAAGGGGGTTATTGCATTTGATTTTAAGAATGAGAGGGAAAAAAATAGCTGCTGAAATAGTGAAAGAATGAGCCAAATATTTATTTCTTTGTTTTATGTGCTCAAAAGAGATTTTATTTTCCTGTTGATGTCTTTTTTTGCTTGAGATGGATCTTTAAAGAAAACAAGCATAGCTGTTCAGTGGATTGAAGCCCAAAGACTCTTGGGCAGATACTGCACTGAGCAGCCAACAGGCAGCGTATTTTTTTAGCAGAGTCTTTGGAAGCGTCATTTTATCTTGTGCCTGTTTGAGCTTTGTTAATAGAAGTTGATAAACTGGCCACAAGTTGCATTTCCATAGGTACACGTGAACTGCAGTTGAATCATCAGTTTCCAGAAAATCCCTCTTACACCTGTGGCACTGTTTAGCTTGTGTAAGACTACCTCAATAAATGCAGTATTAACCAAATGATTCAGAGTCAGAGACACACATTCAACCTCATGTACACAGATCCGAATAAAACATACACATTGGATGGACAACGTCGAGAGTTACAAATAGTTACAAGAGGACTGAGCTGTACCAAGGGTGTCCCAGTACTCACGGGAAGTATTAGCTGACCCACTGCTTGTTTTCAGATATAGGAGGCAGCCACCTTATGCTAAAGACAATTTCATTTCGTATTTCAGTGAAACTTCTTTCAAAGCAGTCTTTAAACCTGCCTTTACAACACCAGGTGATTTGTAACAAAAATACAGGGTTTAAGACTATATCTAGACTCTGTACCAATACTTTTCTTGGTGCTGGCGTCCAGTGGGATGTAGATAGCTGGTCTGGACTCTACTGCAAATTCAGTCTAGCCAGACCTGTTCATTCTGCAGGGTACATAAAATAAGATACATTGAAAACTTGTCAGCAGTAGAAACCAAAAGCTGGATTCAGATGGGAGACAGACTTCTTAGGTAAGGCTGCAGCCTCCCTCGTGTGGTTGTGTCTTACAGCGATGCCAAATGTGTGGACCTGCAATTTTTAGGAAGGTTCTTGATGCTTGAGAGAGATTTCCTTGGTCAAGGCCAGAGATAGCCCAGGAAAGGCAAAAAAAGGCAGAGGGGGACATGGCCAGAGTCAGCCGTGTGGCACAGCATGACTAGAGACATCAACCTCGCAGATGGTGCAGAAGAGTAGGAAAACGTCCTGGCTGTCTGGGACAGAAATAGGACACACAGAGAAAAAATTTGGAAAATATTCCTTCTTTGTCTTGGCATGGTGATAGCTGCCAGCGTCTCTTCCAGCACAGCTCAGCACATTCCTCTTGTCCCATTCATTTCACTGCCAGATCTTTGCTGTCTCTGGAGCCTCATCCATCAGGGAGCAGAAGGCATCTCACATTGGGTTTGCCAGCCACTCGCAGGGGCTGCAGAGGGCCATGTCAAAGAGGGTGTATGGAGAAACTCCTCGCTGTCCTTGGGGCTGCAGAGTGAAGGTAAAAGGCAACATGGGAAAGCTGGGCATAAGGGAAAAGTTTTTCACAGAGAAAATAGTTTAGCAGTGGAGACTATGCAACCTCCACCCATGGCGATGTTAAAAGTTTGACTGGGAAGGCTCACAGCAACCTGGCCTAGCTTTGAGGCCATGTTCAGAAATGTCCCACTGGGGCCCACCAAGGTCTCCTTCTCTTTAAGGGTCTCCCCCAGACCACCAGCCTCGACGTTTCCATTGGTGTCACTACATGTCTGAATAGTTGTGGAGAATGGCCCTCACCACCGCTTTGGAGTATTTCCTCCAAGGAAAGCCACCGAACGCATGTGATTTGTTGTGGTTCTCGCTAGAGCTGCAGACCTCAATTTATCAAAAGGAGTTTTTTAAGTACCATTTGACACAGGATGATCAGGATGGATGCTGCCAGCCTGGGACACAAGCAGTAAAGGATAAAGAAGACACGCTCCTACACTGCTTCAAAGGCAGTTTGTTTTTTATGGAATATGAACCTTCTGGCTTGAAGTTTTATGAGCCCACTAGAAGCGTGGGGTGACTTCAGACTAGCTCAGGCTTTGAAGACAAGTCAGCCAGTAAAACTGCCTGTGAGACTAAAGCACGGTAAATAATAATGCAGCAGAGCATATTATTAAGTTTGCTGTTCCAGGTACTGTTTTTTTTAAGACATTTCTTAAATGGAAGCACTGTGTTTCCTGAAAGCTTTGTTTCAACTTAAGTGCAGCAGCTCTTCATGTATGACTGTTATTTTATGATTTAAGTGTTAACATCAGTGAATTTTAATAGACAGGCCAAGTAAAATTAAAAGTATGTTTGTGGGTGCAGCAAACGCTTTCAGGAAAAGAAAGATTTTACAGGGTGCTATAATAAGTAACACAGATGGGATATTTGAGTTAATAAAACCCAAATACCGAGAAGGGTGGAAATACCTGGAAGAGATGAATTTGACAGCTAACAAATATGTTCACACGTAATGTGTGTCGGGATGCTGGGTGGCCGCAGCGGGGGCCTCCCGCACCCCTGCCTGTGGCCCCAGGGCTCCATTTAAGATCAGCCCTGGAGGTTCAGTCCTGGTTTGAGTTTGATCCGAGGTGTGCCAATTAGTTGAGATCTGAAAATTCCTGTGTTTCTGGGGGTAAGGATTGGAGAAGACAAAAGGGTTATGAAGCCCTGTTGTGGAGGGGTACCTCCTCAGGTCTGGTGGCACTGTCGGACCCCTTCCATGGTGCTGCTGGCTGATTTCCCGAGTTGTCTCCCAAAGTGGCTTCTTGGCTGACTCCTGGTGCTGCCTTAGGTGTTGGCTGGTGGATAGGGGCCTCTGTGTTTGGGGTGCTCAGGATGTTTTGGCTGAGTGATCCTAAGAAGGTCTGGCTTGGTTAAAGTGGAGAGGATGTTGGCAAGAATGAGCAATGTCTGGAGAACATAGATCACAAAGAAAAGTGGAAAAGTGGATTAGTTTACACCCTGCTTTTAAAGTTTTTTGAACCAAGAATTTTTTCAACGGATATGGAGGTTCCTGAATCCTGTAACTATAGTCCTGCTTTTCTAAGCTATATTTTATGGACTTTGTTCTGTAGACTTAGTTTTAAGTTGTGTTTTATGGAGGACAGGTTTCTGGAGTCTGGAGGAAAGAAGGACGTCCTCTAGTCTGAAAATGTGTCTTGCAGGGATTAAGGGAATGAGCTGTTTCTTCCTGGCCACAGGCAACGGAGCAAGATGTTGAGGGTTTAATTGCCAGTAGGAAACATCACTGCCTTTCTCTGATGAAAGCAAAGCATGGGTCTAGGTGTGTGGTATCTCCACTGCTGAGGTTTTTGAGAATAGGTTGGACCAACATCTGTCAAATTATTTGGGTCAAATTGATCATGGTTTGGGGCAGCGGGAGGGACCATGTCTAGCCGCCTTGGACCTGAGCGTCACTTAGGAAATAAGCACCGTTCCCTTTCCTTATGCAACTGGTTCCTCACTTCCAACAAGGGCAGCTCTTGCCAGCTCCTTGCTTTCCTCCATGCATAAAATTTTCACAGAGTCTATCTGGTTTGGGTTCTGTGCTGTTTTTTTTTTATTTCATCTATGCTTACTCCTCATCAGAAGCTAGTTTATTAGCAACTGCAGGACCTATGGTAGGAAATTTCCCTACAGTTATGGTTGCAATAGAATAAAAACCCTGGCTTCTAAATGTTGTTCCCATTTTTTTACTTCAGCATGTACAATGACTATTTTTAAGATTTGAACCAAATCACAGGAGTTCTTCATGTCTACCCTTTTGTGCAGAAGGAGGGGGTATGTTTCTCTGCCAAGAGCATTCATAGTTGATATGTTTGAAGTCTGTAAGAGGCTGCAGTGTGAAGTTATCGCCAATTGGTAGACCATAACCAACTGCAGGCATTAATACTACTACGGTAATTAAGCCATTTGTAGACTTGGGACTGATGATGCTGGCAATTGTGGTAGCTTGGGGATACATCCAGAAGTAGGGAAGAGCTTACCATTCACCGTCTCTCTGGATGAGATCCACTAGCCTTCTCACGTGTCCAAAGAGGTATTTTTCAGCCTCCAATTTGTCAGGCAGGTTCTGCTGTGCCCACTCATCTGGGGCCTCAAACTAAGCATATATTGATGCATCGTCTGCTTTTTTGCTTACAGTTTAATGAACGCCTGCTTCTGCTGGATGTATTTCTATGTTAACTGCTGAAAAATGGGTGCTTGCTTTTACATTCACTGCAAGAGAAGAGGACGAGTGCCCTTACTGCGAGGAGCCGTCACCTACAAGTGTTCACCTATTCAGTTCACCACTTTTCCAAGAAGCCCGTCCTTACCACAAAACGTGGTATAAGAAAATTCATGCTAAGGTAATAAAACAAACGAACAAACAAGCTGTTGGTCTTTGACATGAAGAAAAACCTCCCTTCCCTGCCCCTTAGGTCTGCTGTAAGGAGTCTTTGTGAGAACAGAAGCAGCGTGAACTTCAGAGCCCCCAGCCCGGGCTCAGCATCTGTGTTGGGGGAATTAGCAAATATTCGGATGGTCCTGAGAGCTTTATAGATCTGAGCACCTTTAGCTTAGCAGGAAGTTGTTTCCTTAAGGGGACCTAAGAGAAAGTTTTCATCGTTTTGCCCTTTTTTACTCATCTTTTCTTGCTGTGGTCACCTGATTGGAAATTTTTATTACTTAAACTGCAAGATGCCCAGAGACCCCCAGGAAGCTCTGGCATGGCACGTGAATTTCGAGAGGATGGGGTATGTTTATTTGATCCCAATGACGTGGCAGATGCTGTGTAAAACCCACTCCTTAGCGTGCAGCGACGTGTGCCGCAAAGGAGGCTTGGGGTTTCCTTGATTCATGGCTCGTATGGGCAACGTGAGAGCCCCCCCACGCAGGGAGGGGGCACGACGCGGCTGTGGGGAGGCAGAGCAGCCGGGCATGTCGTACGTGCTTGGCCGTCCACGCAGAAACCCTGTGACTGCGACAGCATCGGCCTTATGGGGGAAGCAACCCGTGTCCAAGCAGCTTTCACACACAGCTCACTGCTGCGTGTGTTTGTTTGTTTGTTTGCTTTAACAAGCGAGATGATAAAATAGGGGTTCTCCCCTTGATTCCTCTGGCAGCGGGTGTTTCGGTCATCGAGTTACTCATGGACCAGCTGATGGGGAAATGAGTAGGAGGAAATTCCTCTTCAGCTGGCAGCATCCAGAGGCTGAACTCTAAACTCATCCCAGAAAGTCTCAGCCCGCACGCATTCTTTTAAGGGGAAAAAAAAAAAAAAAAATTGAAAAGGAAAGGGGGTGGGGGAAAGGCAGAATAAACAGCATGTTGCTTGGAGCTTGGGGCCGTGGAAAGGTGGAGGGAAAGGGAGAAGGAAAAAAATACTTTGAAGAGGTATGGATGGAGGCATCGGCGTGAGCGTGCTTTGGTTCTGACAGGGTTGTAACTGGAGCAAACAAACAACAGAGCTGGGAAAGTCGCAGTAACCCTGAGGTTCGGCAGCGCAGCACCTTCCTGTTACTGCTTACTCTTATTGTCAAATCTGACCTAAGATAAGTTTTCCTCAGATGATTTCCCTCAAAAACAGTTCCAGAACTAAGTTTTTCTGGCACTAGATAGTTTCTCTTTTTTTTGACATTTGTGTCATACTTAATTTTCCTCTTTTTTCCCCCAGAGAGGGAAGCAATGAAAAGATGTGAAATACAATATATCTCATAGCCGTATTGATGCTCCTAACATAGATTTTAATGATTCGAGCACTCGTAATTAATTTTATACAATTAACCCATTTCCTTAATTGCTGTGAGCAAAATTAAAAGAAGATTTTGCTGTTTGCTCACTGAAGCGATTTCCCAGTTACCAGACGGATCCGTCTGCATGCTCAGATGAGAAATCGCAGTCACCACCACCAGCCAGATTCTGGCTTGCGCGTACTGGGCGCCTGGGTAAGCAGACCTTGCGAAGGCTGATACGTGAACCAGGGGTGGTAACCTACTGAAATGGACCTGATCTTCACGCGATATCATGCGTTTGCCCTCACCGCACCTTGGGGATGAGCGGGAGCAGCCGTGCTCTTTCTCTTCAGTGCTCGGCGTGACCCAGCATGGAGTCGAGACGCAGCTCTGGTTGTCAGGGTACTTGCTGTCATGGCCTGGGGTCGACTTTCAACTGGGGGGGAAAAAGCTGTTTCCTAGTGGCACAGGTGTCCACAAATCCAAAAATGCTGCTGGGTATCTTGGGGGGTGAAGGAAGAGTTTTAATTCTGGTTTTCTGCATGTGGCACTGCAGTACATACCCCCACTGCCAAAAATCAGCTTTTAATGGGGAAAAAACACCCTCCTTTTGTGGCAGTGTGCAGGGAGCCTCTGCTCAACAGCCCCCGCTCTTCTCAGTGGTATTTCTTACTGTAATCATGCAATTTGGCAGAGACTCCCGAAGGAACAGAGAGAAAGAAATCCTCTGCCGCTTCTTCTCACTGAAGACTTGCTTTCATCTCCTGGGGGGCCTCCTATAAAGTAGTCAGTGGTTAAAATAAATAACAAGCTCTGGTGTTTTCTCAGTGCTATATTAAATCGATTGCACTGAAGAAACTCAATTTTATAAAGAAACCTCACATCCCCTCAAGCAGCTCGCTGCAGGAGGAGTGTCTGGCTAGGCTGGAGCACCTCGTCCACTCGCACGTCAAAGCGTCCATGAGATTTAGGTTAAAACACAGCCATTCTCTTCCATGGAAACCTTGAGCCCTTTGGAAAAGATTTTATTAATAATTACATACAGACTAGAAAACAATAAAACTTCCTCCTCCCCTCCCAAGTTGTTCCTCTTCTTTTTCATTTGGAAGAGGGTGAGCTCTGTACTGGGTCATGGAGCTTCAAAGCTGTGAGGCTCCCCCCGCGGGGCGTGCTTTCAGGGCAGTTCACTGAAATGAACCATTTTCATCAAACAGTTGGGTTCAATATAAGGATATTGATAGCGAGGAGAGTGCTGAACCCTTACCACTGTTGACGGGGCCAGGAATCTACATGAAAATATTCACCCTGTCTTGAAAATGGCCCGCACCTCCAGCGGGTTTTTTTTATCAGAGGAAAGCGATGGTGGGTCCTGGGTGGTCCAGCTAGTGGCTATTAGTGTTTTTCAGAGTTTGTGCTAATTGCAGAATTGAACAAATTATATGCTTCCTAAATTACTATAGTCAATATTCCTGGAAATAAGTTCAGTTTGGTACATGCTGGTGTAGAAAAGGGGAATTTGGTACTTGCCTCAGAAATCTTCAGGATGACTAATTCACCAATGGTAAATGGCATGTGGCACGAATGGAATTGAGACTGGATTGTGAACAGATTATTCAGCGATGATGAAATGCTAACATCTGAATATGAGCAAATCTGCGGTCTTAATGGAAGAAGGGCAAGACTTCACAGGTTTGGGGTGAGATAATGGTTGAGAATTAATTTAGTCTAAATTTAGCCATCTGAAAGAAAGTCTTGTCTAAACGAGGCTTGTGCCACACATCTTGAACATCTGTCTCTGAGTGAGATGACTCGTCCTCTGAACACATCCATCTCTTATCTCTTGACCATAAACGGAGCCTGGATGACCAAATTGTTTAACTTTTGCCGTGATAAAGTTAGGTGATCTGAATCCCACCCAACGTGTTTACTAACATTGCGTTTCTTCTACGTGTTTGGGTGTCTTCCGGTGCGCACTGAGCGCTGCAGCCACTTCTGCTCGCCAGAGAGCTGCTTTGAGTTCTTTGCAAAAAGACCCTCTTCAAACTGTGGTTACGCAGCTGCACTTTTCTTACAATTTAAGGGATCCTGTAATAACTAAAACTTGTCTCACTGGAACAAAAACGTCTGTTTTGCCCCAGGGGCTTGAACTTCACATCCTTCTCCATGCAGAAATCCATCTCGCTGTCTGTGGGGCTCCTTCTGGCAAGAAGCTCAATGCTTTTAATGCAAGACTGGTGGAAAGCGTGTGCTTTTTGCCTCTCTGGCCAGGAGATGTCTAGGAAAGCAGACGATTTGAGATGAGGGAGTTCTAGTGGGAGGTGTCCCTGCCCATGGCAGGGGGGTTGGAACGAGATGATCTTTAAGGTCCCTTCCAACCCGAACCGTTCTATGATTCTATGGTTATATTCGATGTTTCTGTTTGAAACTGGGAGAAGAAAGGAGAGAGGGACAGTAGGAAAAGTGCGTGCTGAATATCCGTCATCTGGGGAGATGCTGACCCCGCATCTGGGAAACCGAGACAGGAACTTTTCTCATTTTATATGTGGGCTGAAACACTGGAGTCAGGCATGGTAAAGCTTAACATCTCGCTGTTGGAGCTCTTCCTCTTTTGTGGGTCGAATGCTGACTTTGTGGTGCGTTATATTAACTGCCTTCATTCCCTACCATTTAAATTGCTTTTTTAATTAACTTTCTCTCAGAAAAAAATATCGTTTGAGGCACAGAACAAACCAAATTTGCTATGTGTATAGTAGTTTCTAGTGCAGATAAAACATCAGAGATGCTGCTAACCTTTAAAAAGCTTGTTTTCGTGTCGTACACATTAAATGAGGTGTACCACATGCACCTGAATATAATGGCACAGTAAATATAGCTTAACTAGATCTTTATAGAACTAAGACAAAGGGTCCTTGCTCAGCCACCTTCCTCCTCCAGCCTGGCCCCACACCGTTTGCCAAAAGCCAAATCCCTTTCCTTCACATTTAAGGCCAGGAGGCCTGAGGCTGACACTGGAGGCACAGACTCAGCGGGCGGTCAGACCTTCGATGTATGATGAAGCTCATGGTTAATTATTTCCTGCTGCTCTGGCAGCATCTTTTCTGCCCTCTCCTGCCACATGCAGCCTGGTGGCTGGTGGAGAGTAGCCCTCCATCAGTTTGGGATGATGCTCCTGTGGAGCTCCATAGGGAGCTTGGGAAGTCCTAGATACAGCTTGTGCCACCAGCTCCGTCCCACCCTGTGGCGCTGTGCGCTTGGCACATGGCATCACCTCCTCTGGTGTGTCCACCTCACTGATTTGTGTTGCAGATGGAGTCTGCAGCCATGGGCTGGCAATAAAAATGAGGTGAGTCTTTATGGGGAAAAGAATGAAGTCTCAGCTGCATTATTTTTGGTGGGGCTGTGGGAATGAAGGTGTCGTGGGAGGGTCCGTCTCAAACCTCACTAGCTAACAGTGATGCATGGTGTGTCTTGAGTGAATCTGCAAATCACACGTTTTCTGGTAGTTGAGAAATAAAGTGATCTAGTTAGCCCTCTTTGGTAAATCTGAATATTACGGTTGTTACAGCTTGTATTTGTATAGTGATTGGTTTTTTTATTGGTTTTGGACAGGCTCTCGAGCAGCATAGACCCTGCAAGTCCATCCATCTTCCTAGACCCCCAGTGCTTCTGGACCTGGTCAACCAAAATAACTTGTTTCTGCAGCCCCGATCTAGGTCACATGGAGGCAGCTTGTTGAAGTTCTGCTATTGGTGCTTTTTTAAAGCAGAGTTGGGTGAGTTGTATTTCTGTCTCCTAGTAGCTACAGAAAATAAAATTAAAATCTATTTCTGGATCTACCAAAATCAGTTTGATCTGTCACAGGCTGGTTTTGGTCCATAACTATATTTAAATACTTGCTTTAAATGGGACTCCAACCCACAGACAAAGCAAACTCCGTAACTTCTATCTTCAGTTTGGGAGGAGGCGGGGGGTCCCCCAAACCCAGTGACTGAAACAGAAACTTGAAGTATATCAGTTTGGAATACTAAAGTGCAATTTCAGCTCCCAGATTTCCTCTTCTGCGTATGTTATTAAGACTGATGCTTAATTTGATGAGCATTGAAAAATAGTTTCCTCCTCCTGGATGCTGCATATTTTGATGAATTTCCTTTTTTTCCTCCCTGAACTCTTACACATAAAGGTTAAAGTTGTCAGGATACCGTAAAATGGCAAATGATAGTTTGACCTCGGATTTTTCTGGAAGAGGAAGTTGATTTATTTATTTGAAGTTATTATCACACTCGCTGGACTTATTTAAGGTAGAATTGTGGCAGGGGATGATTTCTAAAAAATACTTTTCTAAGTATGTAAAATAATTGGAAATTTCAAGTGTTCCTTATGCGTGTTTCAGTGTCTGTCTTCCTCCTTTTTCCTCCATCATTTTACCCCTTAGTTTAATTGGCAAAATCACTTTCAGGAAACAGAAAATGCCAGCAATACAGTAGAAAAAGGTGATTTCATAAAAAAAAAAGAAACTTCTTTTCAAAGGCCCCTTTCTTTTTTGTAACAGGCTGATCCTAAAACCATCGAGTGTAAAAGAAACTTTGTAGAAGGATTTGATCTTTTGTCCGTCTTCCTGATCACGGTCAGTCATGCTATTCCTAGATCACCTGAAAGTAGTTAGTGTAACATTCTCCTCCCGGCTGCATTTTTATTGGCACTCTGAAGTTGAATGAGACACCTGAAAAGATTTGTACCTAATTTTATAATCATTTGTTTCCAGAGCACCCTAAAATCCCAGCAAGAGAAGAGTAAGGTCCCCTCCAACAAGGTGCGGCACTGACCAGGCTACAAATTTTGGTTTTGATGTTGCATTTTAGTCGTGATGCGGGGTTTGGCCCCACGGGGTTGAGGTGATGTTGGTAGATGTAAAATGTAAAATCACCCATCGTTACAAAATATTTTTTGACCTGGGTTAAATTAGATCATTTGTTGTGTTTGCATGCACTCATACAGCATGTTAAGTATATACAGGTGAGAAGCTTAACCCTGCTCTGAATTGAGTAAGGAATGGTAACAAGTAGTAAACGATGTCATGGTTCACATTGGTTTGCTCCTTTCCTATGACAAATTTGAGATAATGCCAGTCAAAGAGCATTTTAGCATCTCCAGGTTATTTCACTGTGGTTGTTATTAAAATAAGCGATGAACACTGAAGCAGACTTTTCTATTTCACTTTTCGGAAGGCAGACATAGCTTAATCCTCTGAGAAAGTTAAGTGCCTCTGAGTCAGACGCAGTCAGGAACAGATACGGTGGGAGTGTTGCACACAACTTGCTAAGCAAATGTCTCACTAAGAAAAAAGGTTTTTTGTTTTTTTGCTTCCTTGGTGTTTCCCTCAGATTTCTCGGGGCTTTTGGATGTTTTCCTTAGTGCAAGGGTTCTGGGTTTTGTTTTACAAAGTTTATATCTTCTGAGCGGAGATGAAGAGAAACCACATCCTGCCGCAGTTTATCTTCTTTCTTATCAATCAGAAATACAAGCTGGGCTGTTACAGGATGCATTTTGGTCTCTGCAAAGCTATTCAACACAGATTTCCTATTGCAGATCATGCAACTTCCTCCTCTGATTTTAGTTCTCATTCAGCACAAGGCAGTTGTGGAAACAATCCCTTTTGCATGGCATATAAATACGGAATATGGGGGTGTCTTCAAAAATGGTACACCTACTTTCAAGGGAAAAAAATTGGAGAAAAAACTTGAAAAGAAGACTCCTGTCAAAGAAAGAAGGCAGGCATCCCGTGGTGCATCTCAACTGAAGAAATCCATAATGGAGGAGGGAGGCATGATGTTAAGCTCCTGACACCAAAAGTAATTCAGGGAAATGTGTAATTTCTGAGGGACTCATGGCCAAAGCAGCCAGGGTTTTGGTATGATCCTGCCCGGTTACCTGCCCTTGGGAGGGGGAGCCAGAGCCAGTGACCTGCGCCTGTGGTTTTGGGAAAGCTGTTATAGTGATGACTGGGAGGCTGGGAACCATCCTGCTTTCCAGTCTGACCAGTTAGGGTGTCCAGTTCTCGGAAGAGAGGTAGTATTAGACCAGTTAGGGCTTTCCAGTTCTCGGAAGAGAGCTAGAACCGGACCAGTAAGGGTGTCCAGTTCGCGGAAGAGAGCTAGAACTGGACCAGATAGGGTGTGCAGTTCTTGCAAGAGAGCTAGTATTGGTGGTTGAAAATGACAGGGTGGTCTTGTTCCTGTTCATGGCTTTCCAAGACCAGGGAGTCTGAAGCCCCTGAAGAGTTTGGTGCAGGAAGCTTTGGATCAATTTGGACAAGGAAGGCTTGTGGCAAGTCACTATCTGTGTAGGTGTGACTGGTGTTTCATCTCCCACAAGCTTTTTCCATGCTTTACCCACCCAAAATACCTTGCCATTTTGAGGCTTTGCCAGGTTGAGCCACCCTGTCCACAGCCAGATAAGAGCACTCAGGTGTAGGATCACTTGACCTCTCCCCATCTGCAGGTTTTTAGCATCTAAGAAGTCATTGTCCACCTTTTGAGTCACTGTTTAAGTCTAGCACAAGCTGAGCAATTTAGGACCAAGGAAGCGCAGTTGGTACAGCCTGACAATCCTGTTTGGATTAACAGGTAGATGATGGATGAATGTCTCAGAAGCGCTGAAGTTTTTTCTTCGGCACACACTGCACATGTAGTATATGAATCAAATCACATAATTAGAGAGGTCTTCAGGTTTTTCATTGCTCTGGTCGCTTGTCTATGCCAGCTGTTACGAAATTAGGTCACGCTGCCTGATTTACTGTCTTACACTTCAGCATGGCTGGAAGATGTCCATAGCTGCAAGAAGGCCAGCTAACTGGAGGATGGAGGCTGCAGGATAAATCACAAGGTTGGGGGTTGTGTGACCGTTACGCCTAAGTATTTTACCCCAAAATCCACACTCTGTGAAAGGGAGCTCAGAACTTCAGATGCTCAGTCTTGTTCTGAAAAATTACTGACCGTAAATTCCACCCTGAGCAGTTTTGGTCTGCAAATAAATTTACTGTATGTCTCGGGTTTTTTTCCCTATGGCTTTGGAGTCACCATATATCTCCATGCCTCCAAGTTTGAGCTTTAGAATGAGGGACTTATTTTTAAAGATTTTAAACCACTGACATTATTAAATCCCTGCAGGGATAATAGTCTTAGCGCCAAAAATGCTTGCAGTGAGGGATAACTTTGTTTACAGCTGGTGCATGTAGGAGCAAGGATGGAAGGAAGCTTTGTCTCTTCTTTGAGAGGGTGAAAATGAGTAAAAATAGGTTTGATCTGTGAGACCATCTGCCTGAGGAGCTAAGGTACTTTCAACGTACAATATCAGACGTAGACAACCCAGATGTTGCTAGTGGTATTGGAAAATAAGTCACTAAAAGGTGACTTTCTTCCTCACCTGCTTCCGATCCTGGAAGAGGAGGATAATGGGAATGTAAATGGAGTGATTTTAACTGCCAGACTTTTTTTTTCTGGTCTAGTTCAGGAAGGGTGAAAATCTGTGCAGCACTTGTTATGGGTGTTTGGCAATGCAATGGTCGTATTCAACAGTGCTGATATTATCTAGTAGCAAATTTCTTATTGTATAGTGCCCCATAAATATACAAACCCTCTTTTGATTTGGTTGGTTCGTACTCTCTAACTTTGAAACAGTTTGAATAAGGAGTTTGAAGGCAAAGTGATGCGGAAACCCAAAGTGCTTTCTTTAGTTTAATAACTTTGTTTCCCAGCCATTGTAGGTGTCAGCAATGGGGAGCTGTTGCTGGTTGAAATCCACACTCGGCTGTAAAGTTTTGAGTCAAATGCTTTTCTAAGGTGCTGAATGTGTTGTCACTTGTTGATAGACATGCATATGTATTTGCGTGTGGTCAAACCTCAGATTGGAGCCAAAACTCCTGCTTATTAGAAATCACAGTGAGCAAACCTCTTGTCTACAATAAGAACATGCATTTATTCAACATATCTTTACTTCAGTTAGTTTTGAAAAGTTCTCAATCTAGCTTTTAGTCTAAATTTTACCAGAAAGGCAGCAGCCCAGAAAAACGGTCATCTTTGTGGGCTTTTTATGTTTATTAATCATTACTTTTACGTATGTTATTTTCACTTGCCTGTTGACAGCGGGATAACTCACGTTTTGCTTGAGAAAAACAACTTTTATCTCAGTAAAAAGGGCTCCTGGAAGGACAGGATGATGGAGGTGGACTCAGATGTAAAGAACCTGTGGGGTGTCCTGTCTGTGCCATAGCAGGAGAGGGGGATGTGGGAGGCTGGTGTGCATCTCCCATCCCTAAACGCAGGCTCCGTTTGAAGGGCGACTAAGAAAAAAAGCCTCCTCTGGGGACTGAAAATTAGACATTTTCCCCTGGGACCACACGACATAACTTCTGTTTCAGAGTTCAGTCTCAGTGAATGTTTTAAAAGACCTTTCCTATAAAGGGACATTCTTCCCATTGGAAAAAATTTGCATGAACAGCAGCAGTTCCCAACAATTGTCCTCCACTTGCTAATAGTGGTTTTCCCCTTCTTGCTGGCAACATGTCAGCTAAGGTGTATCCGCTTCCCCACTGCTGCGTTTACAGTAAACTTCCAGAAGTTTTGGGTTAAGCCTGAGGTAAAGTTTAGGATTACAACATCAATATCTTACATGAAGTTTTGCGGTGACCAGTCACTCATGAAAAATTTTCCTTGTATGAAGAATACTTGCAAATTGGGGAAAAAAGGGTAAAACTCCTTGTCCCCAGTGAGGACTGTTCCTGCTGTGCCCGTACAGGGAGACGAGCAGACGCCGTTTGGACTTTCCCGTTCCTGGTGGGAGCGAAAGGGGCCCGGCACCTCCCTTCTTGATGACTTTGCTGAGCGAATGCATAAGGTTTCACGTTGATTGACTCACATGAAACACAACTTCAGCTGCATCAGCCTTCAGGGAGGCAATTCTCCACAGCATGGAAAATTTCCAGAGAGTGTATCTGGGGTCTCGGCACAACGGCTTCCGCTGACTGCACTGGCTTGGTGACAAATTCAGTAGTGCTAGAGGTATCTGACTTGGTGACGAGCACCTTCCCCTCCTCCTTCAGACATGATAGCTCCTTCCTATCTCGGTGATCTCTCAAACACAAGGCTTAAATAAAAGGTATTTCATAGAATCTTAGAATCATAGAATGTGTTGGGTTGGAAGGGACATCTAAAGGTCATCTAGTCCAACCCCCCTGCAGTGAGCAGGGACATCTTCAACTAGATCAGGTTGCTCAGAGCCTCATCCAGCCTGGCCTTGAATGTCTCCAGGGATGGGGCCTCCACCACCTCTTTGGGCAACCTGGGCCAGTGTCTCACCATCCTCAGTGTAAAGAACTTTGTCCTAATGTCTAATCTAAACCTACCCTGCTTCTATTTACTAGAACCTTTTGGAAATAACCTTTGTAGTGTCGTTTGCTGTTCACTTTTCAAGGAAATACGTGAGGATTTCAACTTTGAGGGAGAACCAGCCTGAAGTTCTGTGTCAAGAACAGCCTCTCCAGGTGGGTCTCCCAATGCACGATGTTGGTCTGTGGCTTTTTCAGCCAGGCTCAGCCCACGGGATGCCCTCTTGGAGGCCTCTTTGTCTCTTAGACAAGGATGCTCTTTTAGAGTGTGTCTAGAACATCGACCATACGATAACCTCACCAAGCAGCCAGTGCCAGTGCTGGGCCGCTCTCCGTGTCCTGCCTTTTCTCACCTGACAGCCCCAGCTGTGTCCCCCGTCCCAGCCCCGCGTTCCCACTTGCGGCAGGTCAAGGGCTGAGCGACGGCAGCCTTTTCCTCTCCTGGCCGTGAGTCAGGAGGGCTTGCAAAACCCCGGCAAATGCCCTGGCGAGTGTGTAGGCACCACGCAGTGCTTTGCATAGCAGAGTAACAGCGGGCTGGCAGCGCAGGCATGATTCAGGCAGCTTGCATCACCCCTCGACTGTCTAAAAAAAACCACCCTCATCGCCTGTATGTCAAAGAAATCTAGGGGTTCCCCTTTTTCTAGCTCACAGCTGTCAGGGTGTCCAGGAACCCTTTCTATTTCCCCGAAATGGTAACTGTGTTACCTTTAACTCCTGCTTTATGAAAGCAGAGGTGATGAATAGAGATTCAGCTCTCTAAAATCCTCTTAAAATCTGTGTTAGCCAGTTGATTTCAGCAGGCTTTCGCCTGCCTGTTGATCACTGTCCCTCAGTCCCAGATACTGAAAGTGGCCAGGTATTTGCTATTATTTCCCATAACCTGCTGAACGGAGAGAAAAAGTTTACTCTGTATAATGGCAAACTGTAGTAGATAACCTATGGAGAGGGTTGGGGGGGTTTAAACCCTGTTAGTTATTCAGTGATTTCCATTCAGAGCACTACTTGGCTCTTTTACACTCATATTCACGGTGGACTACATTTAAAAGCTGATCCTAACTTGCATTAAGAGACAGCAAAGAGTTTCATAATAAACCCAGCCTATTGTGGTTTTCTATATTTAGGAAAATTGAAGTGACACAGCCTTGGCCAATCACCAATGTATTTGATTGGCAAGCACCAGCAGCACACAGGTATAAAAATCGCTAAAAAGGCCCAAATCGCTTGCATTGCTCTATAGTGTCTGCCGTGGTTAAGAACAGAGATAGGGGAAATGATTTATTGCACTTTTATTAATGTGCAGAACTTGCTGGGCAAGCTCAGCATTTAATGATATGAGTGACTTGATTGAATACAGATATTAGGGAAGGATCGCTTTTAATGTCTCATGCCTTGCCTTTAGGAACAAGCTTATCCACCAACTTCACTGAACAATGTGAAGGACCTACTGAAAGATTCGGGGTTTATGAAACACTTCCGTATATCTTATCAAAACCTCTGAAAAGCAAAATAAGTGCAACTGCAGGGTTCAGAACAGCGTGTTCATCAACAAGAAAATACTTCTAGCATTTTATTAGAAAAGATCTGAGGGAAGAGTGAGGGATATGATGCAAACCAGCATAATTAAACAGCTTGTTCTCTTGCGTAACTTGAGCTTGATAACAACCCCATGTGGGCTTGATACTACTGCTCGTGAGCCTCGGTGGGGCTGGACCCAAGTTGCATCAAGTTCTGCTGATCTGGTCTGTCTGTTTTAAGCCTGTGATCCTGATCAAGTGAGCTTTTCATAGCAAAGAAAAAGGATGCAAGAATTTCTGGGCCTAGGTGATACTTTTGGTTGTACTGTGGGCACCCCCTTTTCACAATGTGGTTTCAGCGGGTGATGGAGCTCAGTGAGAGCAAACACTTATTTCAGCTTAGGATCCCTCTCAGAACAGCCCTGCATCATCGTCTCAGGCTGAGGGAGTTGGGGGGGTTCAGCCTGGAGAAGAGAAGGCTTCAGGGAGACCTTAGAGCCCCTTCCAGTCCCTAAAGGAGGCCTGCAAGAAAGATGCGCTCTCTTTATCAGGGAGTGGAGCGATAGGATGAGGGGAAATGGTTTTAAACTGGAAGAGGGGCGATTTAGATTAGCTATTAGGAAGAAATTCTTTACGCTGAGGGTGGTGAGACCCTGTCCCAGGTTGCCCAGAGAAGCTGTGGCTGCCCCATCCCTGGAGGGGTCCAAGGCCAGGCTGGACGGGGCTTGGAGCAACCTGGGCCGGTGGGAGGTGTCCCTGCCCAGGGCAGTGGCGTTAGAACTAGATGATCTTGAAGGTCCCTTCCAACCCAGACCATTCTATGATTCTGTGGTTTTATGAAATACAGCTGTGTGTGGCACCGCAGCAAACTTCCCGCTACGTTCTTGTATCTGAGCTATTCATTAATGGCCTTGCATTTCCTCTGAGCAAAGACGGGGGCCGCCACCACACGTGGAAGCAAGACCACAGCTGCGATGAAGCAGAGAGCTTCCCTCTTTCCCACTGCCTGCTGGAGCCAAGCTACTGTCTCAGACAAGCACAAATGTCACGCTGGGATAGATTTCTGCAGGTTTTTGCATGTGTTAGCCAAAAATGCCTCCAGTGTTGGCTGCTGAGGTGGATCACATGAACATGCACGCACTTTCTACATGGACGTTGGCTGCAGGAACCCAGAGACTGCAGTTCCTCCCCTCTCTGGCTGTCGCAACGCCGCTGTCGGGGACCTGCATGCCCATGCCAGCGTACACCATGGTAGGCAACAAATACTGATTTCTCAACTACTGAACCAAACTATTTTTTTCTATCCCCAGATGTAGCTATTGTAAAGCCAATGTCCGTTACCAAATCCTGAGGGCTAAGGGCGTAGAGCATCCTTGAAGTTGTAATAGGACTTGGAGAGAACAGGACACTCCTAAACTGTAAAATGCAGCGGATCATAAAATCAAAACAATTAAGTGTAGCTACCCTCAGCCAAAGCGAACGTGTCTGTTGTACTAGTGGCATATCTAATCTCTTTGTGGTGTGTGTGCATAAGCTTGAGCAGCGCACGTATGAGCCAGAAGTTGCTGTCACTCAGCAGCTCACCCCTATTTTGGCGATCATTCTGTGTAAGACATGTCACGATTGTCTCTCCTCTGCTCACTTCTAACAAGGAGAATGAGTTTGCTATTTGCAATGAAATAGTGAGCCATACAGTGAGGAAGCATTTAATAATTTTGCAAAAATACCCACAAACTCTAACAATAATGTCAAATATTGAGCATTTCTGCATGGATCTAGGGCTGAGTGCTAACCCTGAGGTGGGTGAAGGATCTTGCATGGGTTTCATCACAGGGCTGCTCACACGTGGTGTTGCCCCTGTTGAGGTAGGTGCACATTTAGCAACAGCCAACATGGGGCTGCTCTTTCTGCTCTCAGAGACCAGAGGAATTCTTTTGGTTGCAATTTCAGTATTTCCTTTTCTCCATGATCTTTCAAGGCTTCCCCAGACCACATTCCTGTAAAAGGCTAGTTACAAGGACGGAATCCAGTGCAACTGTTTGGACCAGAGCTGGCGCCTGCTGCAAAACAGAATCTGACCTTTATACAGCCATTTGTTTTTCTCAATTGCAATGAAAATGGATGCATAATTAACACAATGCTAATAACTGCATGACTACCAGTAATGCCCTACTATTGTGGCATAGGCTAGCACATCTAAACAGTGACTACATTTTTGTCATGGGAAAAATACAGTAAATCCAAGAATACTGGTATTTCATTCATGAAGATGAAAGAATCTGCAGTGCGTAATTCTTTGCTAAGTCACCGGTTGTGTAAGTGTGGGGAAACTGTTCATGTGGTCAGCGTGATGATCCCACTAGATCTCATGGGTCATATCTCCTGCAGTGAAATATCTTTGCATAAGTGCAGGAAGTCTTCAGAATTGTGTCAAAGATCAGTGACATGCTATGTTTGCTGACTGATGGATGCAGAAAGTACCGTTTCTGTGACATAGGGTCACAGGGTAACTCAGGCTGGAAGTGACCTCAGGAGGTCCCCGTCCAACCTCCTGCTCAAAGTAGTTCCTCTCTGGGGTCAAACAAGGCTGCTCAGGGCTTGATCCAATTGGGTTTTGAGAACCTCCAAGGATGGAGGTGACACAAGCTCCCTGGGTAATGTGGGCATGTGTGGCATGGTGTACCTTCCTCCTGTCCAGAACGAGTGGTGAGGGTTGGGTCAGTCACTCCTGTCCAAATCGCCATTGTAATCTCTGTTTCTAAAATCAATTCCTTTGCTGATAATCCTTGTTCAGATTTGAGATGTGACATATTTTGGACCCAAATCCATTGTTGTTGTTTTGCTGGCCTCTTAAGTAGATCAATTAGATTCTTAGGAAACTAAAGTTATGTACTAAAAAGTTCTGTGGTGGTTTTTGTCTAGTAATATGAAGGAACCCCCCCAGGATAATCCCAGAGCCAGGTCTTGGTGAGCGCACCAATGATTGGTAGGAGGAGAGGTGGGAAGCATGTCAGGGTCTGCTTTGTGGATGTGGGCTTTCCTCTCTGTGCCAGGCAATAGGACCCACAGGCTGAATTATTCCTCCTTGAGACAATACTCTCTTTTATTTTTTTTTTTCCATGAGCTTCTTTTCTTCTCTGTACAACTCTAGTTTATTTTAAGGAGGCTGCAGATTCAGAGGCCATAACTGCATGCCACTATTCCTGTTGTCCTTGCTAAAGTCTTCAAGGACAATCATCTGAATTAAATCATTTTTCTCCCCTGCCCTAGGCAGGATGTAAAAGAAAAAAGATTCCCTAAGACCATGGAAATGGTCAAAGTATTTTTATTTACTCCTTTTTATGGTCAGTTTCATTGTTGTCAGTAACTCTTCAAGGAATAAACTGAAATTCACCTGTTTTCAATGCCATTTGTAGAATCATTATGTATGAAAAATGTTTGTTATGCACAGTATAAACAAAATTGAGGTGATTTACACTAGCTAATGTAACAGGAAGCGTTACAGAGTGAAACGCATTGCAACATACTGCTCAAGGTGATGACAATAAAGTAAAATTCATTCTTCTGATTGCAACTTTTTCTAATGCTGACATACTGCTTAAGTAAATTGTGAAAGAGTTGGTGAAGTTTCTGGTCTGTTCGAATCCTTTTTTAAAATCAACTAACGCACTTGAACTATACATTTAAAGTTGCACAGACAAGAATAAGACTCTATTTTCTTTAAATTAGTTAGTCTATTTGAATTGGAGTAACATTTAAGAAAGGGCTGCTGGGCAGCTTTGCCAGTGTGGGCGTTTCAGAGTCCTCAGGATGTTGCCACTGGGGACGTGTTTATCAGCGTAGCTGTGACACGTATGGATTTCTTAAAAGTTTGAAAAAGTTTCAGCTCAATCTGAAAAGAATTTTTCAGGTTTAATATCAGAATGACTGAGTTTAATTGAAACACGTTGGACCTGAAATCTTTGATTAAAATCTTAGGAATTTTTTTTCTTTAAAATAAAAAGGAGTAACTTTCACACTGGCACACTTCACAATGAAATCCAGCACGTGTCCTGTGCTTAATGTAGGGACAAGTGGTTAATGTTCCAGAAGTATTTTAGCTGAAGCCATTTGATGTGAATTCTGGAATTAGACTGTGACAACTTAAACGTCGGTCAGTTTTAATTCACCTTGGAATTGCAATCTGTGCCTACTTTGGAGTCGTGAGCAGCTAGGTTATTCAGAGATGGACCCTTGACCTGTGCAAATCAGTTGACCTGTTCTGCAGCAGTAGGGAGCTGGGGGTCAAGGAATCATTGTTCTGATCCGTTACTGCCTCCTGCCGCCACTGGAGGACAGGTATTCCCAGGATCACCCTGGGCAGGTTCAGTTTTCAGGGCCTTGAGTGAAATGTTGCCCCCATTCAAGGGGTCAAGTTGCCCATACTGAGACCAGCTCTGGTGCGGTGCAACCATATGGACCAGACCATGGTGACGGCAGCTGTCGGAGGAAGCTGGTAGAAGTGGGAGGTTCCTCCACCTCTGCTAGGGAGCTTGACTTCAGCTCAGGCCCCCACCCTTGGTCCTACAAGGACAGACCTGATCACCACCACGGGCTTGTCCCAGCCTTCCCCATCTCTAAGAGCTTCTCTGGTGGTCTCCAGGCTGTGGATGACCCTGGCCACTACCTGTGCTCTGCTCAACCTGCTCAGCTGTGGTGGGACAGCCCCCTGGTCAGTGGGGATGCTCTGCTGCCCTTGCTGCCACCCTTGAATGGATTTTTTTGCTTGTTCAGGGTCCCCATGGCTGCCCCTAAATCTAACTAGATTCTGTATTTACGATTATTTTAGATATATAAGGTAGTCAGGCTTATTCTTGAGCTGTAAACTTTTTAAAATAAACTCAAGTAAGGAAGGTATCCTAGCTGGTACCATTTATTCTCCACCCAAAATAATTAATTTTATTCCCAGCTGTAAGTCAGCTAACATAGCACACTTTTACAAAAGTGCCATAATGAACAAATGGCTCTCAAGCTGGCATGTCATTAGCCAAGTTGTCAATGACACTTCAGCGCCACTTAACGCTTCCTCAATGGCCCTGCAGCAAATTGCTGTTCTGCAAAGATTTCTGTTACAATGATGGAAATGCTGGAAATGGCTTAAATCTTTTGTGCCTAATTGTAGCATATGTAAGCAAACAACAATTCCCTCGAACACAATGGCTCTTCTGCTGGTCGATGGGCTGGAGAGGCAGGTCCATGGAAGCGAAATACTCTTTGTGGTGTGCTAAACTGTTCACACTGTTCCTTCAGCTCTGTACCGTCAGAGCTTTGGCCAGGGCTATTTTTTCATCAGCTGTTGTGCACTGCAAAATGCTTTGCATTTTTTCTTTTCCTGCTTTTATTCCTTTTCATTGCTTTGTGTCAGCTGTTATTGGCAGAACGACCAGCCTTTCTGTGCTATTTTGAAATCAAGGTTTCGCTCATAAAACTGATTACTGATTACAGCCCAACAAAATATTTCCTTTTACTGACTTCCTAGTTAAAAGCCTAGGGATGCTTCTCTTATACCTCATTGCATTCACGCTTTCATTTTTTTTAAAAAATAAATCAATTCCAAGTGAGAGTGAGTTTTGCTTCTGCAGTTGGAACTTTACGAAAAAGCCAACAATTTCCTTACGAATTATATTTAACTAATACTGGCTGAAGCCTGAAGTAAAATTGACTTTCAAAGAATTGAGTAGTCTCTTCATGAAAATGAAGTCTAGGATTTCTTCTTTGGTATTCACAGTAGTTTTTCTACCACAGTAGAAACCTTCGTAGGTCAAGCACTGGAAAATCTTGCAGGTAAAATCCATCAGTTTTGCTCATTTTGGTCATAAATTATGTTGAATGTTCAGGATCTTTCAGAGATGATAGACTGGTCTTTCAAGGACATCAGCAAACGCTCTCAGCACCAATGGATGACACCCATCAGGTCCCATGGACTTGTATGGGCTAAGATTTCTCAAGAGTCCCTGACTTGGTTCCCTTCCACCATTTGTAGATCCTCTCCTCCTTGAACCTTGTCTCTAAGCTCAGGAGCCTGGGAGACCTTCCTGGTGAACAGCGAGACAAAGGAGGCATTGAGTACCTCTTGCCCATCTGCATCAACTGTCACTAAATCATCTACCCCACTGAGCAGAGGGCCCACATTTTCCTTGTTCAGCCTTTTACTGACCATGTAGGTGTAGAAACTCTTCTCACTGCCCTTGACAACCCTTGCAAGTCTCAGCTTGAGGCGAGCTACGGCCTTCCTGATGCCATCCCTGCACGCTGGGGCCATCTTTCCAAGTCCCTCCCTTGTAGCCTGTCCCCAGGCTCTGGGGAGCTCCCAGCTCTGTACGGCGCCTTCTTGGTTTGGAGCTCAGTCTGGACAAGGCTGCCGTGGACAAGGTTACCTCATCCCCAAACCATGCCTCCTATTTTTGTGAGAATTTGCTTTCAGTTTTGAAGAGAGAAAAAGAGTAAAAGCAGAGACTTCCTCCTGTGTTTAGACCTAAGAGCACACTGTGACTCTTGAATTTCTCTTTTCTCGTTGTACTGGGAAAGCACAGCGTCTTCAGCTTCTTACCTGGCCATTAGCCCTGCCAAATATTCAAGATGATATTTGGATGAGTGTTCACTTGTAAGTAGTGCTACCATATCATGAGTTGCCAGGAGAGAGTATTTATAGCTGCCATTGATGTTTATAGAAGTGAAGAAACATGGGAAACTTTGCTTACACATGAAAAAGAAGTTTTTAAAAGTGTTTATTCTAGAAGGCAGAGTTTAACTCTGATATGATTACATGATGCTGTTGATATTGTGCAGGCCTGGGCAGAAGCCTGGACATTTTTCCTAGGGCCATGGTGACCTTTACATGCTATGTTTAATGGCAAATTAAAGAAAAAGAGACATTATTTGCATACACCCTGGTAAATGGTTTCATCCATGTTTACATACATAATCCTTGAGTCACTAGATAAGTGCCAAAAATCTGAGGAGAACAGAAGATAATAGTTCACGGTGTTGCAAAATTCCTTTTCAAGGTAAGCAGTCCTGTGCTGCTACTTGGTGTGTGATATTTTTATTTCCGTTGTATTGAAACAAGGTATATTCAAGAAGGATGTGCTCAAGCATTGAACAGATTAAAGGATTTTCTGTGCTCTGTTACCTTCCGTCTCTTGGGGGAGTGAGTTCCTATAAACATTTTATTTCAGTTTTTGAGTATGTGGGGCTTGGACAGATAATTCATATGTTTTCCTATAGTCCTAGGCTCTTATTTCTGTTAAATTCTCAGATACAGAGAATTGAACTGACTTCCATGTGCACAGTTAACCGTGTAAATACTGGAAATCAGGCACTTTTGTTTACCCGTTGATATCTGTTAGGGCGGGGGGCTATTAGAAGGCGGCTCAGTATCTTTGAAAATTTGAAATATATTCTAATCAGGAGAACTGTGAGACACAGATACCGTGTAAGGTTAAATTGTATGTAAAAATATACAGTTTCTTGATCAATGTCAGAACAGCTTCCTAAAACTCAGTCTGTCCTTGTGAGTTGTGGGTGAACACATGGATGTGAATAGGAATTTAAAGTAAGTCATTTTTTTTGTAGCAAGGCTTGTTATGAGAGAGCGCAGAGTTGCGTTGTTACTGCATGACCATAGCAACAAGATGATGAAATACATCTTTCAACAGCCACTGATCCCAGCCACTATTATTTCTTATATTATTCCTGATGTTGTATGTCTGAAAGCAGTCTTTACAGAATTTCTACTCTACAGGAACCCTTGAAAGCCTGTTTTTCTTCGGATTGCAACAAACCCAAGTTGATCGCAAGTTGAAAATGCCGGAAATCTCTGCAAATGGGAAATGCGGAGTTTTGACATGCACCATGTGGCAGTCTGCTCTCTCGGCCGTACAACAGGACTGAGACAATAGTGCAGTTCTGTGACGACAGAAGAACAGTGGTAAGTGATGGGAAAGATCTTATTTGTCTATTGGTGTGCGTGTGCGTGGCAGGGTGGTGGTGGCTTTTTCCATCCCAGAAACCAGTAATTCATTTCAAAGGCTTTCTCCATTTTGTGACCTCGATGGTGATGACTCAGATGAGAATATTTCTGAAATTTCCCTTGGCAGGTTATTGCGCAGTTTTATAGCCCGTCACCATAAACAATACTTTTGTGAACACACTAAGCCATTAAAAAACCTGTATTTGTGAAGTTTTGTGTGAGCTAATGTGAGTTCCCTAATAACTTGGTGGCACAAAACAGACTTTCCCTGGGGTACCGGGCTGGGGGCTGTTCTCATCCAGGGAGGGGTTGTTTGCAAACAAGCATCCTCGCAAAAAAAAAACCCCTTCACAGCGCCGATGTGGTGATGGCGTTAGCCCTCGCTTCTCTGCCTTGAAAACAGCTTTTAGGAGATCAGAATAGCGGATGTTGCAGACACTGAAATTTGTCGGTTCTGTATCTATGCCAGCAATGCTTTGTAGCAGGATTTTTCTTTTGTTCACATCCCGGAGTTGATTCTTTGCTGTCATTTGTGTGGCTGGTTTTGCTGGCACAGTGTGTTGGGTTTGCGTGGCAAGATTTTGTTAGTGGGGGGGCTACAGGGGTGGCTTCTGCAAGAAGCTGCTAGAAACTTCCCCTGTGTCTGATAAAGCCAATGCCAGCTGGCTCCAAGATGGACCCACTGCTGGCCAAGGCCGAGCCCATCAGCGATGGTTGTAGAACATCTGGGGTAACATTTAAGAGGGAAAAAGAAACCTGGACAATGGCAACTGCAGCTGGAGAGAAGTGAGAATATGTGAGAGAAACAAGGTGAGTGAAGAAGGAGGGACACCAGAGCAGAGATTCCCCTGCACCCTGTGGTGAAGACCATGGCGAGGCAGGCTGTCCCCCTGCAGCCCATGGAGGTCCATGGTGGAGCAGAGATCCACCTGCAGGCCATGGAGGTTAACGGTGGAGCAGATATCCACCTGTAGCCCACAGAGGACTCTACATCAGAGCAGGTGGATGCCATGAAGGAGGATGTGACCCTGTGAGAAGCCTGTGGAAAGGACTCACGCTGGAGCAGTTAGTGAAGAACTGTAGCCCGGGGGAAGGATTCATGTTGGAGAAGTTTGTGAGGCACGGTCTCCTGTGGGAGGGACCCTATGCTGGAGCAAGGGGAGAGTGTGAGGAGTCCACCTCTGAGGAGGGAGGAGCAGCAGAAACAACACGTGATGGACTGACCACAACCCGCATTCCCTGTCCCCCCTGTGGGGGAGGAGGTAAGGAAGTGGGGACTGAAGTGGAGCCTGGGGAGAAGGGAGGGGTGGGCAGAAGGTGTTTTTTAAGATTTGGTTTTATTTCTTATTATCCTACTCTGGTTAGATTGGTAATAAATTAAACTAATTTCCCAAGGTTGAGTCCATTTTGCCCATGGCAGTAGCTGCTGAGTGACCTCCCTGTCCTTATCTTGACCCGTAAGCCTTCTGTTAGATTTTTCTCTCCCCTGTCCAGTCGAGGAGGGGCAGTGAAAGAGCAGCTTTGGTGGGCACCTGGCGTCCAGCCAGGGTCAACCCACCGCACACATTGAGGGATGCACTAGTAGAGTGCTGTAGTATAAGGGTGACTGTACTGACTTGCTTCTATTTATGGTTACTAATCAATGAATTACCCTTCTTCCATTAATCTGACTAATGATTAAATCTAGTTATGCTTCAGGCTTTGCCAGTATACCGCGGCAAGGTGTTGTGTGGCTTCATATGTCGTGTGTCCTTTTGTTTTAAAATTGCATCAGATAATTTGAGTAGCTCTCAAGCTGGGTAGTGAGAAACAGTGACTACTCCAGTGCTAGTCACCTTCCGAACGCCACCCGGTCATATTTGCGTCATGGAACAAGCCCTGGGCAACCTGGCCTGACCCCAGAGCTGACCTGCTTTGAGCCAGAGGTTGGACTGGAGACCTCCTAAGGTCCCCTCCAGCTTGAGTTTTCCAATGAGCCTGTTTCTCCCACCAGCCTGCTCTCTGCCAAACTATATTCTATTACGTTACATGTATTATATTAGGTACATTATTATTATAGTATATTTATTATATTATATCCTATGATATCATCTCTCTGCTTTTGTAGCAGCTGTTTTGTATTTTCTTGTCATCCTCATCTTTCTGCCTTTCCTTTTTTTTTTTCCCCCCTCAATCATTTTATCATGGGAGGGGAACTGGTGAAAAATCTTCTGTCTACTCCTGCAGATTGCCTGGCAGCCAGCGTTGAGATTGGGTCTCTTGAGGGGATATCTGTGCTTATGAAAATGAATTCAGTTGACACAACTTTGCTCTGAAGGATTGTCCTGTCCTAACAGCACTTGTTCACGTAGACACTGCTCGTGTAGACAAGTAACCTGGAGAACTGCACAGAGACAGACCGTATAATAGTGCCTGGAAGTAAATTACTCCAAGTCTCTAATGACTTCTCCTGCATTTGAACTTATGATCTAGCAATGGAAATTTTTTTTTTATTTTTTTTTTATTTTTTTTTTAGAAAAAAACAGACCTTGGTATTTCATTTAGGGATTTAAGCTTATGAGGAAGCAGTTATATATTATTCCATTTTAGCATCTGGGATGACTGCACAGATGCCGCATAAATACCAGTGAAATAAGGTTTCCTATCAGGAATGAGAATAGGAACATTTGAATGGGTTTCAGACTTTAGATTCAGACTTGCCCCCTTCTGCTAAACCGGCTTACGCACACCTAAGCTGTCTGTTGGATAGACCTGATGTCTGTTTCTGGTAAAAGAAAGAGATTCAGGATTAATGATTCACAGAAGACTGATGACTCAGTTGTGAAAGTTAAAGTTTCTTTTAATTCGGACTATTAATGTATGCAACACATAGAAATGAAATGGGTTAGGAACAGTGGATTACATTTACATATGTAATGCAATTACATTACATATGTAATCCACTATGCTATGGGCTTCAAAAGCATTTCAGGTGTCATTGTTAGAAGGCTTTTGGTGCTTGTTTGAATTTTAGTTTATAAGGTGTACGTACTCTTTATGGTATGTACTGTAATACGGTACTTCTCATTTAGGAAAGATAGTCTTTCAAATGGGGGTGATAATGGGTAAAAGTATGACAGAAAATTACATGCAGCCGGGCAGCTACAATTAGTACAGGTCGCTAGAGGGGTTTTTTTTTGTGGACGTGAAGGAAAAAATATCGGTTTGCCTTATGGGAGTGCTTGAATTCTTAGCCAGGTGCGGGTGCTGCTGCGCTAGAAGCAATGGAAAAACAATTAGTCTGAATAGCTGCATTTTTTTCTGGAAGTCATACTTTTTTTTTTTTTTTTTTACCAACAATCGCCAGACTATGTCAGAGTCCAGGAATTAAAAAAGAAATCACCGCTGCTGTTCCCAAACACTGGAACAAGTGCGGTGTTACGCCACTACTCAAGGGCTAGACAAAGACAGACATGTTTGCGAAAAGCTTTTCCAGCATCACAATACAACGGCTAGCTGCCGAAGCCTGCGTACCTTCCGCAACTCCTTCCTAGCCTCCACTGGGCAGCCTTTTGGCTGCAGACCCAGAGGGATTTTACTTTATTAGAGTTCTCACAATCCTTCTGGCTTGTGCTCATTCTTCTTCTTATAAAACGCTTTACTCTGGGTAGTTTCTTCCTGCTTGAATGAGAGCATTAATGGCTGAGAAGACAGCAACAGTTTCTGCCTTTACAATTGGTATCCCTTTTTGGCTATTCTATACATTCAAATCCCTCTAAAAGCCAGGAAAGTTGCTACTCCACATTATGTCAGGAGGAGTAATGAAATTTTCATCTTATTCTGTCACTACCAAGTGACCCAGTCTATATTTCTCCCGACTGTGTTTTGGGGTAAGTCACAGATGATTTAGGCAGCCATAGAAAGCTTTACAATTTCAGACAATTTTGGAAGATTTTTCCAAAAATCAAAGGGCTTTAGACATCCAAGATGCTCTGAATCATCCTTTGTAGGTGCACAGCTCTGTCCACTGGCTACGTTGGGGAGAAAAAGTTCTTTTTTGGGTCTTCTGAGTCACAGCTCGGTTGGATTCCTAAAGCAGCAGTAGGAGGAGGATCAGATGGGAGGGGGACCGTGGATTCGCCTCCTTTCTCGGGGAGGAAAAACGTCTGGGCTTTGTCAAAAGGAGCCCTGTGGGCTCTGACATCGCGTGGGAACTCAGTGGCCAGCAGAGCAAAGCAGCCCCTCGTAACACAAAATCTTTCTCGTATGGGAAGTGGTCTCTAACGATCAGAAGCGCTCGCAACTGGTCAGTGTAGCTGAAGGATGGACGTGCTGCCTCGGATCGAGGGTCCTTCCAGCCCCCTACCCATGTCTTGCAGTGCTGCCTGAGGAAGAACAGCGCAAGCTGTTTTCCCCCAGCCTGATGTGGTTTCCCACCAGTAACCCATAATTAACTTTTCCGTGTACTTATGCAGCCCTCCATGTAATGCTTCCAGCTGATTCTAGAGACCAGAATGTCACAGACATCTCCTACCAACGTTCCCACAAGCCTCTTTCTCATCCTTGGTGTCTCCTTGTGCCCTATCCTGGAGCATGGTGACTCCACAAAAACTTGGGCTTTCTTACAGCACCCTTCTAGCACGTCTCACTCTGCTGCTTTGCCAGGGAGCTGCAAAGAGAAGAGCTATTGCTGACGGAGATGGGGAGCTCCCAGCCCCCAGCGGGACGAAGGGCTCTTCCAGATGTGCTCTGCAGCTGGAGAATCTGTTGTGCTCATAGGAAAGTGACTATAGCGCTCAGGGCCCCTCATGAGGTTTTTATCTGAAAGATACTTGGTTAGGTTGTGACAGAAATGCATCTGTTAAAAAGATAAGTTGGCCTTTGCCTTTGACTCCTTTGGCAATCTCTGTAGTGAGCTTGGAGAGGAGCGTCCCACACACTAAGCACTCAAGTATGAAGCTGCTCTGTGGCTATTGCAGGCACCTCCAGGATTCCAACACCGTCTAAAACACATAATCTGGGGTGGTTTTTTCCCCATTGTTGGGAGAGGCATTTCTAAATTGTTTCCTCATGGCCTTCGTGATCCAACTTCCCTGATCAGAGCTGAGCTGTCACCCTCTGGGGAGAAACCTCTTTGGTAGAGCAATCAAAGCAAAGGGCTTTTCAGTAAAAGGGGAAGAAAATGAAAATAACAGATCAGAGGAAAGAGCTGGGAAGCAGAGGCGGTGGAGGGCGGGCAGGAAGCGTGTCCCCGCGGCGGCCCCGCAGACGTGCTGCGTGAGCACGCCTGCCCCGGGGGATGTCCTGGGATGCAGCCAGGGGTCCACGTCATATCTGCTGCCCCTTCCTGCCCCCTGACGAGTATGATGTCAGCCTCCTTACACAGCTGGACACCAAGTGCTGTCCACTGATGGCTGCTCGTGCTCTCTGCCTGTTTGCCCAGCCTCATGCTACACCTTCTGTGTCTCTCCCCTTCCCAGACCCTTCCCTGCCCATCCTTCCTTTGCTCTCACCGTCTCCTTTTTTCTCCTCGTCCTATGCTGTCTCTTCATCACTCCCTTTCTCCTCTCCCTCCCATTACCCCATCACCTCCCTTTGCTCCATCTTTGACTCTGCCTCCTTGTGATATGTTTTTCCCAACACAAGGAAAGTGATCCACCTCATTGCTGATGCTTTGCTTCTCAGCTGTGTTGTGTCTTTCTAAAAAGGAAGCCCTTTGCATGAGGGTCTGGGTTGTTTCTTTTGTTTCTGGACTACAAAAGCTGCTCCCTGTGGAGGCCTCTAGGCATCACGACAATATAAATAGCGATACTTAATGGAGCACTACACGTACGGAAGAGGTGGGAGGATTGACGACATTGGGGTGACATTTAGGAACGTATATGGCCGTTAACACAAGGCTGCTGAGATGTTTCTCCCGCAATTGCGGAAGCACTTACCCCTTCAGACTGGTGTTAACTCCCAGGAGTTACCCATTAACACAAGCAAGGCACAGAGCTACAGGTATTTAAATGTAGAAGAAATCTATGCATAAGCAAGTTTAATGAATGATAGCTGCAGATGGAAGTAAATGTGTTAGGCCAGGGCCTTGCAAGGCCTGCCCAATTGCCATTGGCCAAAGTAAACACCAGCCAAGGCCTTAAGACTCTAAATTGCTTTTCCATACTGCAGTGTCTATCAACGTATGTCCATTGGCAGCACATGACGAAGAAGCTCATAATGCAATACCCTTCCCACCTGAAAGGAGGTATTTCTGTGTTTCCTCTGGCACACTGCGGTGACGTGCATTGATGCACCACCAAGCGTTCTTGTGGCGCTCTTCAAAAGACACTGAGCCAAGCAGTGAAAGATGTCCATTAAGAGCTGTGTCTGCTCTGCACAGCCTTTAGAGGAAACTTCTTGAGGTCTTTGTGCTAGCAGAGAGCTCTGCTAGAGGAGAGGGGAGCGAGGAGACGCGGGGGAATGGCAGGAGGGAGCAAGGAACTCTTCCACCTGCATCCGGGAGCTGCTTCTGGATTACCGGTCCAACCCCAATGCATTTAATTTCAATGTACACAGCACTGTTAGGCCGTCAGTGCACTGTCTTGCTGCAATGACACCCAAGATCAGCCCTGCTGCTATTAGGCAGCAGGTGGTCTCTTATTCTGGTTCTCCCCGTCTTCCTTGCTGCCCATGTGCCCATTTCCTGACGCTCGGGTGATATGCTTAGCTTGGTGTCCTGCATAGATGTCCTTTGAGAGGTGTAGAGAAGGTGTCAGGGATTTTCTTACACTTTGGATGTGCTGGGGTGACCCTTCACGCATGTTGTAACACCATGCTGTTCCCACCACCGAAGCACCGCTGTCGCCCTGTGGCGGTAGCCCCAAGGACCATCATGTCACATAAAAGGGGTTTTTTGGGTTTATATTCCCAAGTTTCTTGTAACTCTGAGATCACTTCCAGTCACACAGGCAGCCTGAGCCTCCATTTTCTGTGGAACAAAAGTCTGTCTGGTTTCCCACGCGGGGGCCGCTCTGCGGCTGAACTTTGCCCGGTGACTGCAACGCTTTGGGTCCATGATCAACCTGACCCCCCGGCACTTCAGCGCTTTGTTTTCCACCAGCCTCTGGGAAGGAGGGGGAGGAGGGAGACGTGGTGGCGTGCCAAAGATTGCGTTCCTCGCAACCTGCTCCTGGGCGCCCTGACGTGCGTCAGATACAGCTAAAAGGGGTTCGGTATGAGAATTGACTGGTTGGTTACTATATTTTCACAAGCCTGCTTTAAGAAAGGCTAGCATAATAGTCTAGTACAAATAAATAGGGTTGGGGTTTTTTTGTTTTGTGGGGTTTTTTTGTTTTTTTTTCCCCTAGCCAATTTAAATATATTTGTTTTGCTTCCCAGAGGCGCTTTTGCTGTGCTGCCAGCATGACTTTTTGTGCTTGACAATGATTCTACTTTGCATATAGGGTGAATTTAAAAAACTTTCTCCTTGTCCCACTTCATTTGAGGACGGTATAAAATATCTCCAGCATTTCCTTAGGCTTCCATCCCCCAAACAACTTACACATACCATTTTAAACACTTTTTTTTTTTTTTAATAGTTTAAGAAACGTCATTCAAGTGCAATCGTATTTTGGCCGGGGCGCTTCTTTTTAGAGCATAATGGGCCTGGGAGGATGCTGTCCCGTCCAGATGATCCTATCGCAGCCAATTGGCCCAAATAACTCCATTACAGACTCTCCTTGTATGACATCCATAGCCTCTTTTTCTTGCCAAAAAAGTTTCCCTGGGCTCTTGTAAAACCAGCGTGAGCACTGCTTTGCTCCGGACTCCGCTCTTCGGCGCTTCTGTTCAAAAGGAGGTGGGTGAGCCGGGTTTGGCGACCTGCTGAATATCCCTGCTCCCTCCCACCCCCAGGAAATCATGAAGGGCAGGAAAGGGAGGGGAAAGCCAGGCTTCAGCACGTAGGTCTTGAAGCCTTACCAGATGGAGTAGTTCCCTCTGGGAAGGAAAGGCTCCAGGTGTAAATACTGGCATGAGAAAGGCAAGTCTGGTCCCCAGAAGAATAAAGGAAATGGTTGGCTGCTTTCCTGCTGTCTTCTGGACCTGGTTAGGAAGTAACTGTATTAGAATTTTGAGGATAGAGAGATTGTGAGAGGTTCACCGACAACCAGCAACTTTTTGGAGCATTTCAGCAAGGGACACCGGGTTGATCCTTGCATCTTTTCTATAATTGTAATCATTCATTAACTTTCCGATCCAAAATCGGTGTTCACGCTGAGCTCTATATTTTACTTTTCCAGGAAAGCTGCTTTCACAGACAGATTCCTTTCTGTGAAGTATGAGGCTGATTATGAAGTGAGAAATCATTTGCATGGACTAGCGGTAGGTAGGAAAAGGTTTGTCGTCCTGCAGAAATTCTCCCATTTTATGGTGGAAGAGAAATGGAAACTTAAAGTTGTTTGGTTTTTGTTTTTTGTTTTTTTTTTAAAAAAATGAAAAACCAAGGAAGGAATTTGTGGGAAAAGAGTGATCCTTTAACAGTGGACTTACTGGTAGTTAACATACTTACCTGGAGGATTAAGGCATTGCAAAAGCTTATCCCGAGCACTTGTCCGAGAGCCTCCGTGAGAGGGAAAACCTCCACACTATCTATCAGATGGAGGGGAGGGGGAAGGTCTCAGCTGTGTTTTGACCAAGAAATTCCTTGCTAGACCTGAGAAATATTTCCCAAGGACGATTTAGTTGAACTTGGCTTCTTTCCATAAAAAAATTACATTCCGACAAAGGACAGATTTGTCCAAAAATTTCCACTGGGCGCAAGTGGAGACGTTTCCTTGCTTCCCAGAGCATGAAAGAGGTGAAAACAACCTCATATATTTGGGGGGGGGGGG
>VYZM01007050.1:174978-211067 GCA_013398915.1 Dromas ardeola
GAGGTAGCGCCGGGGCCGCGGCTCTTCCCGCCGGGAGCCCCGGGGGGCGGGCGCTGAGGGGAGCACCCCCCCCGTGGTGGTGGGGTAGGGGGGCTGCGGGGACCCCCGTCCCGTGTGAGCCCCCCCGCCCCGGCGGCCTCGGGGAGGCGGAGGAGGGCCCGGCGGCGCCCGGGCTCCTCCCGTCCCCCTCGGCGTCTCCTCAGGGCCGGGAGCCCGCAGCCTCCCCGGGGCTTCTCGGCGGCCCGTTGTGCCGAGGGAGGCGGGTGCATGGCGGGGGCCAAAGAGAAGCCAGAATTATACCCCTCCCCCGAGCTTTCTGACCCCCCCAGCCTGCCCCTTTTTTCAATTGATTTTTTCGAAGTGCAGCTCGTTCCTGCACCTGCCCGCCCTGGGGCTCTGCCGCGGCGGAAAACGCGCTTTTCTGACTGAAAAAGCGCCACGAAAACTCGGCAGGAGTTTCCCCCTTCGCCCGGCCGAAGGAATGAAATTAAACGGGCACAAAGCGCGGGACCATTCGTACCCTACTGGCGTTGGGTTCCCCCCTTTGTCCCAGGCAGCACTGGGCGATGCTGGGGACGTGGTTTTGAGGCGGTGAATGTGGTGATTTTAGTATGTTCATTTAAAGAAGTGGTTGGAGGACTTCTTTCCCTCCCCATGTGCCAAAGGGGGCTCGCTGCACAGCACGGGTCTCGCAAGTGAACGCGTGCCGAGGGGAGAAGTGAATACTGAGCGTCCTGAATTGTATTTCTGTACACTTGTGTTTCTGATGCGACCAAATCCCCAAATCCCGTTATTAGGCATCATATTTTGACATGAGCAGTGGCTTTTCCCCGGCGCTTTTGCTTTAAAGTGCCCCCCACGGCTCTGCATAGTGGCTTTGTAAACAAATCTTTTGCTCATTTCCTTGCAGCGCAGATCTTGCCATTTGGGGGATGCTTTACTTTTTTGTCATAGATACTTTTATTTTTTTTTTAAATCAGTACGGTCTACTACTATTTTTAATCTTCGTTACGTGTGGAAAATGTATTATGAAACAAGTACAATGTAAGAGAGTTGTGTAATTCTCTGCAGCATGGCGCTGGGGGCTTGCTGCAGTTGGCCCCTCGCTTGTCCTTGAATTAAACATTACACATTAAGCATTAAACACCAAAGCTGGGGCGGGGGGGGAGAGGGAAATCCACTGCCCTTTCAACAAAAATATCTTTTGAGGTTCAATGCCGGTTGCCCTTAAATTGTGAATCGGTGACTTCCCAGAAAGTGGATTTGGTCCAGTTTAAACAAAATCTTATTTTTGGCCCAGAAGAATTGCATCGTGGTCAGTGAATAATTTGTATACATCAGCAGTAGGTCATCCTACGATGTTTTAGGGAATGGTGCACGAAAGTCTGTAATCGCGTGATTCTTCCGGCGTAGGAAAAGGCATATATTACATAGTTATATATTTACACAGATATGCGTAAAAAACCTACTGGCCTTGGTCATACGCTCGAAGAGGAGGATGGCTGTCGGGAGCCTGATGCTGCGTGAGCCGTGGGTCGCTGCAGGTTGTGGCTACCTGCAAGGCTTGTAGCTGTCGCTCAGCCTTACCAGGTGTGAAAGGGGGATGTTTTTTTCCCGCATTACGAGGTGTCATGAGCCAAGTGGACTAATTATGAAGCACTGGTAATGTCCAGCGGAACAGGGTATAGAAAGGGACGCATGGTACGCACAATGCCGTAGATACAGGGCCTGTCTTCATAGGTTTTATATGTCCATTTTACACTGATGTTATTCCATCTTACAAAGCTTTTACTGGTGCTGTTAGACAATTAAGACTTTAGTGAAAACACTAGGCATGTGAGATGTTACATTTTAATAAGGTACCCAGGAAAATGTAAATCTAGAAAATGTTTCCAGGGCGTAGAACCAGCAACGTTAAGGAGAAGACTGAGCTAATTGTGTGCAGCTAGAGAATCACCCCTAAAATGATAATACGAAGCTAACTCTGCTGTGATTTGGAGGACCCTGGGGATATAGGTAGCTGATACTGCTTCAAGTTTTCAATTCCTATAAATAACCAACGTGCAAACTGAGCAACAGGGCAGAACTTCAGCCTTGGCAGAGGACGCTTCTCCTTGGGAACCTACTCCCGTTTTCGCACTGCCTGCTGAAAATCCAAGGCAAATGCTATTGTTCTAATAATAGTGATTTTTCTGAGATGGCATTTCTGTGGAAGGGAGATTGAGGCTTTTGCAGCGGAAAAAACAGTCAGCACACTTCACCTTCCACCCTACCCTTCATATGGTGCGACGGGAGCTCTCCGTGAGTTTGGTTTTTTGGCTGGGGAATGTCACTTGTGTGCCTGATAACTGTGCTATAACTGAAAGGATTCTTCAGCTTTCCAAGATGATGGAAAATCAGGGAGATGTGTTAGTGCTGTTTTTCTGAAGGATGCCCTTCCCCACTTGTTGTTTTGGGATTGCCTCTAATAAAGAACTGTTTGTATGTTGGAACAGGAATTTTTCTTAAAAATAAAATAGTTTGCTGTGGCAGGATTCGCCACCAGGTGGAGATTTTATGCACCAACTAACAAGTACTGTCTATTTTTTTATTTTTTTTTTTAGTATATAAACAGTCTTTATAAAAAAAATAGTATTATTTTTACTTCTACGATAGTTATTTTAAGTACCCTTCGGTCCAGATGAAAGCAGCCTGTGGAACAGAGCAGCTTCCTCAACCTCGACGTTTTTACGTTGGCTGAAATTTCTGGAGGAGTTGATTCCCTGAAAGCTGTTTGTTCCTGTTTTCTGTTCACCTGTTCCGCATGCAGGTTTAATGGCATATGAAAGGCTACATATAGAATATATATATTGACTTCACACCTCTTTGCTGAGGTGGGGTTAGTGCTTCCGTAAGGCAAGGTTTCAGGACGGTATTGGCAGAAGATAAAGCAATACGTAACAACCCACATGCTTCAGTAATGCCACTAAAAGAAGGGGACTAAAGAAACTAAAGGAAAGACTAAGGAAAATGTTGTCCCTCGGCACTGGTGCTACTCCCATTTTTGCACTGACTCCTGAAAATCCGAGGCAAATTGCCTTTGTTCTAATAATAATGATTTTTCTGTGGTGGCATTTCTGTGGAAGGGAGATTGAGGCTTTGCAAAGCCCATCGCGTGTCTTCCTTGCCAGCCATGTACAGCCTTTAAGAACAGTTTTCAAAGCAACAAAATCTTTCCAGCAAATGCATTTTCCCTGCTCCCGATTATTTTCATTCATTTTATCTGTGGCTGTGGTTCAATGCGAAAAATTAGTAAATTCTTCAGTTGTCATAGGGAATATTTGCACCCCTGAAGTGAAATTCGGCTCTGCCATTCTGGGACGTTTCTTAACAACTGCACGTGGAAATTAAGTCATAATTCTATACAGAGTGGAATATAAGCTAATAGAGATTTTTTTGTCCTGATAGTAGGTAGAACCCTACATGACCTGCTTTTGACAGCTTTTAAGGAAGCAGAGAGTGTCTGAACGCAGAAGGATCCACTGGGTATTACTGCCCTCTTTTGCTGGGTGTTTGTTTCTTATTGTATGACATGGTAAATGATGATATGCAGCTCATGTTTGCTCTTCTTACTGTTTAGATGATACCCTATTTGAGAATAAGCTCTGTTAATTTAATAATTTACAAACAGTGAGGAGACGATGCACAGTATTAAATAAAGGCACGTTTCCATTCGTAGTTACAAAGATCCCCATCAGAGCCTTGCCAGGTTTATGTTCGCCACAAGCTCAGAGGTGTAACACGCCGTGCACGTATCTACCACAGCTGCTCCAGAGGAAACGTGGTGTTTGTGATACATGCACAGAGACGTGGGTGAAATATTTATAGATACTCTATAAAACAGAATGAAAGAAAACACGTTTTTTTCCCGATCCATTGTTTGCATTTACAGGTTTCTATTAAAACAGAAAAATCATCCGGCCAACAGATTGTATGAGTTTCGTGAAAAGAACATTGGTAAAGCAAGGAATCCTCGTATCAGCTAGTTCAAAGGAGTAAATGTTATTGAAATCAGTGGGGTTGCTTGCACTTAATCTAATAGTGAATTCATCTTCGAGCCTTTTCAGTGTGTTTCCAATGCTTTCCCTTCCTTTGTGATTGTGGGAATCTCATCATCATGTTTAACAGTACGGTAATTCCCTGGCAAGCAAGCCAGTTTTATTTCTTCAGTCTGTACTTTTCTGCTCTTTTATTGCAAAATGTCCTCGATCTGAAGTTTGCTATCACAGAAAGTTTTAATACGTTGCATCCGGAGCAAAAACACACTCCGAGGCTGATGGGTACAAAGATATGATAAAAATTCGGGATGTTCTGAAAATGTTCTTGAAAATCTAAGGACCTTAGGAGGAAGTCGATGTCTTTAAGCTTCTTTTGCTGCCTTCTGCTAATCAGAAATGTGTTAACAGAGGTGTTCGGTTATTGCTTTAAACTTTCAGGTAATCACCCTCTGGTTTGTCCGGCCAGGCAACTGGGCTGTCAGTTCTCCGTCTCTTTTTTCTGTGTCCTCAAGGAGCGCTCCGGTCACTTGAGTCCCGGTTTCATTGGCTCCCCGAGGTTCTGCTGGGAAACAAAAATACTCCGTTACCTGGATTTAAAAACAAGGCAGGTTTATTTACTTTTCTGGGAAAATCACAGTAAAAAGGTGCCTCATTTGTGGAGTTTATCTAGACTATTTATTGTTGTCTGGAACACAAAAGAAATTTGTTCTAGTAAAAAAAATGTACGAATATAGAGTAAGTGAGATCTGGGAACTGGACTGCCTTGCACTCAACAAAAATACCGTGGGCAGCGATTGGCAAAACGCTTCTGCACAGGCTCTGGCTGCTTACACAGACCTGTTTCAGGGCGACGAGGAGCATGAGGCTGAGGTGGGAGGTGGGTGAAATGGAGTAACTATGGGCATTGATCATTGCTTAGGAAAGTGGGAGCATACCTTATTATCCAAATCAGTTTGGGTTCTTTGTTTGGTGTTTTTTTTTTTTTCCTCCTGGAATTATGCAAAAAAAAAGTGTACAAAAAATAGGCAGATGGCACAAAAAGCTACAGCTGATTTAGGTAAGACCTGAGCAAGTTTGGGCGCCTTTTTTTTTTCTTCCCCTTTTCAAAGAAGCTTACCTTTGCACTTCAGCTGCTGAAGAAGACACATAAATCCACTGCTTGTGTTTTATTTGGAGGCCAACAGGAGTTTTGTGGGATGCTTTCCGGGATGGAAGATTGTAATTTCTGTCATTAACATCTGCCTTGGACTAAACCCCGTTCAAGCGACCCTTTCCATGCTTCTGTTTTCATTAATGCCTCTGACTTCTTGTTTTAATCCTCTGACATTCTTTACAGATTCAGCTGAGAGTCAGAAGCTGCAGTGAAACTAAGGTGAAAAGAGTGACTTTACATCAAATTTAACTAGTGAGACCAGATGTGAAATGAGACACCCGAACACCTGAAGACTTCATCTTCGTTGCTCTGCATCATGGCCAGGTTTCTCCCAGGTAGGCCTGTTTGCATTGCAAATTCTTTGCCAGTTAATGTCTATTATAATGTGCCTATAGGGCATCTGCACGCTTCTTGGTACGGGTTAAACCTTGATTTGTCACAAAACTAGAGAGAAAAAGAACACAATTGCTCATTAATAACAGCTAAAATGTGAATCTCGGCGTTATCCAAGGTGACGTTGAGCTCTTTGATTTGGGAAGTGACTGGACAGTGAATTCATGTCATTTTAAATGAAAGTTAATGAATGAAGCCTCAGCAGAATGGCTTCCAGAACCATGTGTTTTGTTTATCGGATGAAATGTATGAGACAATATTATTCTTTTCCTCATTTGCAAACTTGGTAGTCACAAATTCAGTCCTGCCTGACTAGTTCCTGAAAAACAAGCCCGAAATGATTTAAACTCAGTTTGAAGCACCCCAGGACAAACTTTTTCTAAGGCATGTAGACGTATGGAGTATGAAACACAACATTTTTATCCCATATGATAGTTGGAGTTTGAGGCAGAGGCTGACTCTGAAAATTTCGTCCTAGCTACTATCTGTCCCATTTTTTTTAGGCAGCAAGACTTTTACTTTCTTTATGTGGTGAATTTAAAGGAAAGGGACACAAACATAAGCTACTAGGTTTGGGCAGCCACACTCTGGGTCAATTCTATGGTGTTTTTTTTTATTTCAAATAATTTTTCAGGGACTGTTTAGATACAGTCATCTATGGGTTTTTCCTCTTGTTTGAACTGTACCTATTAGAATGGAAAATACTTTTTATTGTTATTTGAATGAAGAAACCCAAGTCGTCTTTATCGGCAGTCAGCTACTGAACCTAAACCGTGAACTTCTTTGCTATTGTGATTCAGTTCTCGGGGTTTTTTTTTAGCAAAGACCCTGGTTTTTTCCCCATGCAGTCTCAATATGTTTTGTATTTCCTATGTAGACATTTGATCACAGTTAGCTCTGAAAAAATACGTCATCGGGTTTTGTAACTCCTTTACATAAAGAAGCATCAGCTGACATTTTATCTGCTTTTTGTCATCTCACAAAACGGCTGTAACTCATATTAGGGTAATTACTTCTGTTATGCCATTTATAGTAAGTATTGTATATCAAAAGGCTGTCTTTCTGTGGAAAACCTCCACAGCAAATCCATCCATAGAGAGAAGATTTGCAAATATTACGTACTTCATTGCAGATGCTGGAATTTTCTTTTACCTACTTCCTGCTTAACTTTTTAGTAAATTCTTTCATCCAGTCTCACGCTCTTTTGTTGTGCAGCTGAAAGCTGGTCTGTTGTTATGCAGCGGATAACATACTTTGTAATTTTCCATCGCTTTCCAGCATGCTGACATTAAACTGGATAAGGAAACTAGGAGGTTTGACTGAGTACAAAATTGTTTCAGTGTAGTGGGTTTTTTTACATGAAACATCTCTTTGGGTAATAAAGTTTATATAGTTTTATTTGTTAGTCCCTTTTCTCGTTCAGTTTACAGAAAGTAAACATTATTTTTGCAACAAAGAGATATTTTTTTTTTCTACAAGAGCATTTACCAGATCAATTTACAACAGTGTAAAAACTGCTGTTCCATCTAGTAACCTCTGCTCTGCAGGGTTTTGTACGGTTTTTCTGAGAATTCATAGTTTCGTAAGGTGAGCTGCCTTTAGTCACTAAAAGAAGTCCCCAGATCCTGTAGATACGATATTCATAGGTGTGTACATCAGATATAAGAGCTGAACCCAGGATGTGATACAAATGCTCCTTTGTCATGGAGCTGAAACCCAGTCTTTTGTTGCGGAGATGTATATTGTATCTCTGATCGAATCACTTGCCAAAGGAGAAAAACGGAAAAAAGCAGCAGCACTTCAGCATAAACTGCATAAAACAAACCATGGTAGGGTTAACTGAATAGAAGATTGTGCCTAACTCTACTTAAAACATTTATCCACATATATAACTATATACACTATATATAGTCCACATATATAACTATAGCTATAACTATATATAACTATAAATCATCTGTATTCACAGAATATTATCATCAAGCACTCAAAAAAAATTTAGCACTGCTGAAGTGCAGCTCATGTACTTCTTCTAATGTGGACGTTTGTCTGATGGGATGCTGAATTTTGTCCCGGAAGGCTTTGGTGCGCGAGGCGATGCAGAGTGATACAGCTCTGTGGGCGCTTCCAGTCTATAAAGGTACATGATTGCCAGTGACTGTGCAGAGATGGATTTATTAACTCAGACAGTTCATTGTAAACTTCTGTCCTTAAAGCAACGCTTAATAGAAGCGTTGGGATATTTTTACAGTCTTAAGTACACGAGTGTAGTATTTCATAAGGATTTTCCACTGTCTTAGCTATGGATGAGTTTTCATCCAGGTCTAATATATTGCAATAAATTTTCTATATTTGAAGCTCGCATGTGAGTAATAATTGTTAAAGCTTATGTGTACAGTGCAGTAAGACTATTTGTTAGAGCTTTAACATTTTCAATACGTGATGGGACTTCGGAGATCAACAGCAGAATATCACGAGGTGGATACACCCAGAGTGCGTATTCACCCACACCCACATTCAGTGGAGATTTATTTCGGTGCAAGTCTGTGGAAGCATGAACTGCCCTCAGCTCGTCCTCCGCTTTTCAAACACTGCCTTGCAAGTGTTGCAAAGGTTGCTGTGAGGCTGCCCTACTTACTGTGATTAGCAAATTAATTTTAAAGTAACTCCGCTGGGGGTTGTAGTCTGATCAAACACGGCTTGTTAAGTAATGACATTCAGTGCTTTTAGAAGGGGGCAGCTCCACGCTGCAACTTCTTCTTGTGAGCCTTCACTCAGTGCCCGCAGAAGAAGGTGCCATCAAGGTGTATTTTTCATTGAGGACTGGTCGTGGATTAAAATGTTGCTATTAAGATGCTGAGTTCATTAAAACTGACTCTAGCTCTTCACAGCTGGGAGGCTGGAGGAGTCATCTGATGTCAGACAAACAAAAATGTTCCATGACACAAACCTCTTTGGGATGGACAGTGGACCGTGCCCGCACAAATTATGATAATAGCTTGCACCGGGGTGGGGAGGTTCCTGGAGCAGGTTGTGCCCAGTGCAGGCTACCCGGACTCCCAGGTCTCCTTTCTAGTTACCTCCATTTCCAGAATTAAATCGGCAGTGTTTTCCAATATTTTTGTAATGGCTTGTCACTTTGCCTCACGTCCAACGTACTCTTACAATTAAAAAAATAGGAAGAAATTAAGAAATAAAAGGGCTGAAATGATATTAAATGAGCTGGTTACTTGTGAGAGAAGGGGACTCAGAGACCAGATAAAAATTGTTCCCCTCGTTCCTCTTCCTTAAAAGGCCTTTAAAAACTCAGGCAAGTGGGTAGCTTGCTGTAATTATTCATAGTTACCAGTGGGAACTGAAGGCACTTTAAGAAATATTGTGAGTTAAACTACTTAGGTCAGAACAAGAGTTTTAATCCGGGAAGATTCTGCCAAGAACATGTACAGCTCAGGAGAGAAAATCCGGAGAAAGTCCTGCCTTTTTCAAAGCGAAATTAGATGATTGTGAGGTAGACATCACATCATGTTCTGTCTTGCCAAGACATATGACTCTAAGCAAAGGCAAATAATTTAGAAATTGTTCAAATGCTTTTATGCCTTTTGAGACAGCCAATTATGTCATGGCATAAAAAACCGGCTGGCTCGCTGCGCTTAACAGCAAGCCTCTGAGGGAAGTAATGCGATTGCGATGCTCATCAGGAAATAAAGTCTCAGTTTTTTTAATTTCTTTTCCCTAGATTTTTCAATTAGGGAAAACATACAATGATCAAAAATACAAAAATAGAAAATAATTAAAGAGATACAAACACTGCGGTGGCTGTAGGAGATCAGACCCACAGCCCATCTAGTTTAGTATCTGCCAGGGAAAACACTGAACATTTCCTTTTGGTGCTTGGGTTGCGTTACAGGTTTCAGCCGATGTGTCCCGAAAAGAATGTCATCCCCTTATTGTTTCTGTTTGTGTACGTTAGTGAACCAGAACCTGGCGAACTACACAGCTGCAGAGCACCTTGTGTCTGTAGGAATGCCCCTTCACAAAAACCGAAGCGAGGGAATACCTCCTGGAAGGATGTCTTCTCAGAAATGGGTATGTGTTTTATTTGTTCCAGATACTGAATTCTCAGCATACAGGTTAAAGGACTAACTCATGTCTAGCTGAACATCTCATTACTGTTTTTCAAGAGTAATGCCTTTGATCTTGTGAACAGCTTTCATTATTGTACTCCACACAATTCATCCTGTATCACGAATTTTGATGGTGTTCCTTTGTGCAGCAATTGTAAATTTGGTTTAATAGTGACTCTTCCACTAGTTTTCTGTTTACCCAGAGGAGGTCTCAAAAATATTTTTGGATTTATTTCTCATCCTAACCCTCAGTGAAGAGAGGATAACTCAGACAAAACCAACTGAAAACATTCCAGCTTGTCTTGTTCAGTTGTTTCCACCAGCTGTGGAAACTCTGTGCTGGTGCCGCTCTGTGCCTTGCTGTGCGCTCCTTAGAGGTAGTCCATTAAGTAAATGAGGGCTTTGCAACGTGTTTTGGCAGTGCATGCTATTTTGGGTTTTCGTTTCACATGGCAGTTTTCCTGGGATTGTTTTGGAGAGAGCTGCCAGAGACCTCAGGGCAGTCAGCCCTCGGCTTTGGCTTGAGGCCAGGTTTGGATGGAAATAGCAAGGGTATATTTCACCATTATAGAGTTCTGTCTGGGGAGCTAATTTTATGCTGGTGCCCCCAAGGAGCCGTTGCTTCTTTGAGCCGCCACCAGTTCCTTTGAAGTGACTGGTTCCAGGCCGTTGCAAAGGCTCTCACCATCTTATGATAGGCCTTCAGCGGTTCCTAGGTCAGCAGATGGTGGCAGGGCCGATGGGGATTACCATTCCCAGCTCTTGCTGGGAAAAAAACGCCTGGCACTCTGCAGTGTGTGCCCTTCCTCTCCACTTGATGTTTGTAGGGAAGGGCCGTAGCTCCTATGCAAATAGCTCCCCCGCGGCTCGCTCTAACCACAAACGCGACTCCCGAAAAGCTCCTCCACCCTGTCCCCTGGACTCGGTGAACTCAGATGATTCTGGGTCAGGCCCCTGGGCATCTCAGGGTAGTTGCTAATGGAAGCGTGGATGTGGCAAGGAAGACCTTGTGAACTTCCTCTTGGTGAACTCATATGAAATAGCTGGCGCCCCTGCCTGTATCAATTAAATATGGAGTGTTTTCACGCAAAGTGGTTCTTAGGTGTTGTAACTTAGCTCTTGGGGATTTTGAAACGTTTATAGACTTTCCAGAGGGTAGGAAAGAGGAGAAATATTTATGTGTAGAACATTTTGTCGTTTCACTTCGCTGGTAAGAATGATTAGTCCCCTTGCCCAAGGCTCCTTATCCCTCGCTCTTTAACACTAATGAATGTAAATGACATAAAGGCAGTACTGTGAGAAGTCATATATTATTGTCACACTATGAGCAATACTGAATGGGGAAGAAAAAACCCTAACAAATGCAAAGCACTTTGCAGAGCAGGAATTACTAGGTAATCCGGATAACAGCCTCTTTCTATTTGCTGCACTTCACTGCGCATACAGTATTACGGTATCAGTTGATTTGTTACCCACTCCCAAACAAGTCTCTGCAGCCCCAAGGAGATTTGCACTGCCATGTTCCGGATACTCTACAAGTCTTATCTTGGGGATGGAATATTTTAGTGTTTGCCAATTACCTGGAAGTCCTCCTCAGCACAAGGCAGCGTAAGATTAATGTGAAATAAAGAATTTATGCGCAAGATCAAAATTTGGACAGTTAAAATCTTTGTGGCAAGCAGGAGTGAAACAAGCCTCTGTGCAGAACTCCGTCTTCAAGTCCAAAAGGTTTCTTACGCTGCTACCAGCCCGTCAGCGAGATAACACTTACCTGACCGGTAACTGGGGAACCGGTTCCTATGCAAAAACTATGACTTTAGGCTTGCAGTCATCAAAAATAGTGCTGATTGATTGGGATAATGTGTTTCCTTTTTATACCCTAAGCCTGTTTGTATTTCATCCAGGTGAAAATCTCAAAACCTCCCCTTCCCAGGGTGTTCTGATTCCAGCTTAATTAGGAGGGTAATTCTAATTTTTCCTCTTGCTAATCTTTTCCTTTTTGCTCAGATGCTTAACTAAAATCTTAATAAATTTTTTAACCTGTGGATTAAAAAGAGGCTTTCCCACCTGGCATAGCTATGTTCTTGTCTTAAGGTGAATCTTTTTCTCTCGTTTTGAATTTCACATTTCATATAACCATTTTTAACCGTCTTTTTAAACTACCAGTGTCTGGGGTCAATAGCAATATCAGTCCTGATTTTGGGATGGAGTGCTCAGCCCTGAGCTCTAATCCCGGTTGTGCCTAAGGTCAGGCACTCACGAACAGGAACACTGCTGGGAAAGCTACAAAACGTGTCTTTAAATGTAGCGATCCCAGCCATATCCGTATTCGTATCCAGGTCTGAAAGGGTATATTTGAAGCTTGCGGCAAACAGTGTATTCCACATTTGCATAATTTTTGTTAAAAATACAGCACCTTGCTTTTTCCTGAGTATACGATGTGCAAGTTGCTTTGTTTTGACAAGAGCTGAAAGTATTTCAGTCCAGTCTGGTATACAGACTCGCCCTCTGCCTCATTCCATGCATCTGTCCTGGATTAGAAGCGTGGCTCCCTAGAGGAGTTTTTTATGAGGATCGCCTATGTTTTTTTCAGTTTGAATCAGTGCTGGAAGACAACAGGCAGTTTGGAAAACATGAAAACCAGAAGCTGAACAGACAGTTTTGCAAGAAAACTTGCTGTTATTTTATGTCCAAGAGCAGATCTAGAGCAGGAGAACTATCATGATATGGTAGTGCTGCGTGGTTTTTCAGATACAAGATGAACTGTGGCTGAAAAGCATCCAAACTGACTTTCATGGATTTCTTTAAGGACCCACATAAAGCATTTCATTGTGTCTTGCACTGGGCACGGAGTATTTGAATGTTTCCTCTCCTCCTGTGCTCACAAAAGTTGTGGAGCAGAAGCTGCCAGCATATTTGATGCTGATTTGTGCCTGATTCAGTTGAAGGATTTCATCAAGACCTGGATTTATTTGCCGAATTAAATATCTCTTCGAAAGTAACTCTCTGTTCCTGGTAATTTGAGAATGAGTCCTCATTTTGTTGATATCTGTACAAAAACGAGTCGATAACCAAAATCTCCTTTTCTCCCAACCTTCTAGCTTGTACCCTCATCTTTTTCCAGTGAGAACAAAACTGAAAATGCCTATTTTGAGAGTTAGTATACCTGCTGGGTATTGCAGCTAAGGGGGAAGATAAATGTAAAAACCTCTGGGGAGGGGAAAAAAAAAAGAAAACAAACTTTATTTTGCTAATTTGAAAAATAAAATATAATAATTAACATTAAGGTAAACAACAGTAACAGAAAGAAATGTTTTGTTTAGTTACTGAATAAAGCACCATTAGGCAAATTACAGTACAAATTTGAATTGACGTGCAAATTGTTCGGGGAATTCATCCTGAAATAATCCCTACAAATTTTGCGGTAGTGATAGCCACCTTTCTTGTTCTTTGAATTCACACCACCTCCTTTTGTCCGTATGACGTGTGCCATGGTTTGGGAGCCGTGTGAGAGAGGATTGTTTGCCTTCTCTAGTTACAAGAACTGTTTGGGTTGTCAAAACCCCCACCTCTTGAAAAGCCTGGGGATTGTGGCGAGCTGAAGGCTCTGCAAGACCAGGTTATTCCAGTGTAGCTGGGATGGTGTCTTCAGTTCAGAGACTGGAATTAATAAATAATGGGCATGGCTAGTTGATACTTTTTGTCTTGCTGTTCTGTTGTCTGTTCGACAGCCCAGAGAATAAGGGTGAAAACTTAGCAAGACTGAAAACGATCAGCCGTTTGTAGCTTCTCCTCCCGTGTCTTCCCATTTCCTCTTCAAAAAGGAAAAACGTTGGTTTTCAAAATATTTGCAAACTGCAAATGCGCAGCAGGTTGCTCTCGGCTGGGTGTGTACATGAATATGATTCAGATCCCTTTTTGCTGAAGTTCGTGAGAGTACAATTTATGAATAGCAACGTACATCTGTGCCCTCTTCTGTCTCCTCTCTCTGGTTCTGACCTCAGCATTCTCCTTGCCAGGTTTCCAGTTTTTCATGTTTTATGAGCTCTACTAAATAAATACGCGTAAGGCTTAATAAAGTATATTGAAACACAGGAAATTAAAAGTAATTGTAAAAAAAAGTAACAAAAAGAAATAACATCAAACAAATTAACATTTTTTGGGAGAGGAGACAAAAGTTTCTCCAGACAGCTGAGAGCTCCCAAAGAGATTACTGATTTGCTGGCGAGGGAATACAATTAGAGAGGGCTAATTTGAGTAGGGTCTAACTACCTGCAGGTCATCGCAGTCCACTCAAGTGGACTGTATGAACTCGAGCAGTGTAATTTAAACCGAGACAGACTTTTACATTTTTCATACTCAGATGTAAGTCAAAAAATGAAGGTTTTTCCTTTGGCATACTTGTGCTTTTAGTCACTGATGACATTTGATAAAGGATCAAGCGTGGATAGTTGGGGATCCACTATACAGGTGTGATTTGTAACCACACTTTTTTGCGTATAGCTAGGCGTATTTCTGCATACTTTTCTATAAATATGTGCTTGAGTTTAAAAATGTTAACACCTAGTCTAACAAGTCATAAAGAGCATATATGCATCTGTGTATAGCTTTTTGGGGCAACCGGATCGAGAGGAAAATGTCTGAGCAAATCATAGAGGTTCACAGATATTTGGCAGGATAGGGACTAATTGCCATCAGTTCCTGAAGGTACAGGAGACACAGCCAAAAACCAGCACAGCCCCGTCAACATCAGATGAACAGAGGAGCTACAATTAAGACTTGATAGCCATCGTCTCTTTTCCTTTGTGTCTGTCGTGGGTTGGGCCAGGCTGGCCACTGAGATGAAGGACATAAGATTGGTTCTGTTTTACCTCGAACCAGGACAGCATCACTGAAGGAAACCTGACCACACAACCTTCGAACACCTTCTTGGTTCGAGAATGCTGATCAGACTACTCCGACATGCACGTCCTAGTGCTTGCGATCCTGTGGGTATGAGAGTGTGCATACGAGTAAATGAAATCAGCTTTGCTTTAAAACAAAGTCACCTTCCCCTTCTATAAACTCTTACACTGAGCTTTGATCCGTTGTTACTCTAATGTTATTTCCTCCACGCTTTGTTTTTCCAAAGGCAGCAGCAGTTTTTCATACCTATTATTTGGGTGACTTGGGCTTTGTTAGGCTTTAACTTTGTCAGAAAAAAATGTTTTAGGTACCAGTTTTTCAGTGATAAATTTATTATTCATTTTACTTCTCCGAGCCTTTAAATGCCTTTCAAAAAGCTTCTGTGAACTAATGGTTCTGTTTGTGCTGTCTCGTTACAACTTAAAAATGGGAAAGGTGGAGGTAAAAAAAGGTTGGTCGTGTGAAGGACTTGGATTTAAACACATCCTGTGAATATCTACGCTGCAAGTGGCACAACCTTGTCACCAAGCTTTAATACACAGAATTATGATGAGGAAAAGTGGTCAGTTGTGAATTTGCTATTGTGATGGTGTGTGCAGTATGTAAGGTCCAGTCCATGAATGTAACACTTCTTTGCTGAATCTGATTAATTGATGCTGACTTGAACTGGCGTACCTCGCTCTAAAGAGCCATGTATCTCTATAAGGGTAAAAAAAATACAAGGAGAAGCTTTAGAAATAGCTAAACCTGGAGAAAATTGAATGGGAGCTTGTTGGTTTCTTACGCTGCTAACACAAAACCCAGAACAAAGATAATGTAGGTGTACGTATGAAGTTACAGGTTTTTGTGTGATGTTTTTGTTGCTGTTCCAACTTGTAACCCATTCAGTTTAGAGGAGGGTGAAGATCCATCTATGTATTTCCATACACCAATCATAGATATTTATGCTCTGTGTTTAGGATTAGAGATAATTACTTAAGGAGATACGTATTCTTAAGAGCAAAAGCATTGCTCCTGTCTATATTAATGTAACATGCAAACATATGGATCATATGAATGTGCTCAAATCTTGACTTAATCGCAGTCTCAAAGCTTCTGTCATTTGTGACCAAGTGTCTCGCTTATCCTAACAGAACATCGGAAGAAAAATAGGGTTTTATTTAAAAGAAAGCATAATATTAGGAAGTGAGTAATTATTTTGTGCTTCTAGTTTGTCACAAATTTCCATGCTTGCCTTTTTATGCGAGGCGCTGCATTATTGTGTTAAGCCGTATCCCTGAAGAGATGAACCAGTTCTTCCAGAACTGGAAGAAGAAGGCTGACTTTGAGATTAAAATTAGGGTTTTGCCATTATCTTCATGTGTAACCTGGTGAGAATTGTTCAGGCTCCTGTGCCAAATTCCTAAGTGTAATAGCAGAAGAACAGGACTTATTTGTCAACTTTGCCTTGCTGTCTGGGCAGGGCACTCTTCTGAGTTCCTGCAGAATTTAACGTACCTGGATTGCAGTGTCTGTGGGAGTCTCTGGTGTTGTAAATTGCCAATAATCTCTCTAACAAGATGGACCAAAGGTTTATGATTGTAAACCCTGGACATCAGGTGTGATTTATGCTCATTGGATTGTCCCTCTTCATACGTTTTCAGTTAAGATAAATTTTGAGGTCCCTCTTAATGCATGCTGAGAAGGGATGGCAAACATGCCTGTATTTGGGGAAGTTTTTTTGTTAAATTTAAAACGTAGATGAATACTGTACCTGATACATGGCTGTTGTATCTCTACCTTTGGCAGGGGTAGGTGTGATTTAATGACTCGGCTTTCTGCCTAATGTGGGGTATTTGTTTTCTAGCAGCAGCACTAGGTGGCACACATGGAACCTCAGAGTACCTCGCTGCAGGAGCTGGGGTTTACCGGCTGCCTTGCATCGCCAGTTGAAATGGTTGCGCTGAGCCTGTGGCTCACACTCCAAGGCCTCTTGCCATCTATTTCAGCTTACTGCAAAACCCAAGAGATGCTGAAGCGGTTCTTGGTGACAGCAATAGCCATTTGCCACACCTGGGTGTATCGTGCCACCTTCCTGCAAGCACAGTTAATTCGACTCAAACTTTAAAATGAAAAATCACCTGAGAGTAAAGCGCACGTAGCCGACAAAAAGCAGCCTCAACATGGAAGTTCATCCATTCTTACTTCTCATAACTTACAAGGAAGACAGAAGCTTGGTGGTCTGTGGGGTCACTTGGATGCTGGATGGTTCTTGCGAAGAAGTGAGAGCTCTGCACAGAGCGAATTCCTGCCGTAGCCAAGTCTGTGCAATCAAGGTGGGATCCTGGTGGGGAAGAGCATCAGTGGGGGAACCACAGGTTAACACCACCACTCTGACAGAAGCTCTCTTCTGGTTCTGTTCCTTCATTCGCGTTGCCTTCTTGTACCTTAACTTACTAGTGCCAATTTTGTAGCATACTTGAAAACAAACAGATTTTCACATTTCTATCAAGTAGCTGGTTTAGCTATAAAGACTTTTTTTTTTTTTTTTTTTCCTTTTTGGCTTANATCGTGTTTAGTTAAAAAATCTTTTTTTTTTTTTTTTTTGCCTTTTTAGCTTTTTTGTAGCTTTGTGAAGATGTGTATATCTTCATTTTATACTGGTTGGTGCTGAGAAACTCGCAAAGAAACTCCCACCCTCACCCTCCCTCGGTGCAAAAGGGTGATGGGTGTGCATCCAACAACTGCCAGCCAGGTTTACTGAGAGCTCTACGTGCTTCAGTACTCAGGAACAACAGGATGGACCTAAAGGGGTGAAGAGCCAAAGTTTGCAGTTGTCTTGGTTACTCAGGTCAGTTGAATCTAAACCTGAATGTAAAGTTGCAAACGGGTTTCTGATTACTGACAGCCTTGGCAAAATCTGGTGTATGAAATTCAAAGTAATGCGTCTAAGGAGAAACTGGTTTAACTGTACTGATTCAGTGGCAAAACTGAAGCAGCTTCCTCTGAGGAAGAAACTGTGGAGCTCCCATACTCTGAATATTTGAAGCATAGGAAAAAATTGAGAGTGTTTTGAAAACTAATGTAAGTGCCTGTGTCAGGAACAGTGTGGCCAGCAGGACTGGGGCAGTGACTGTCCCCCTGTACTGGGCACTGGTGAGGCCCCACCTCGAGGGCTGTGTCCAGGTTTGGGCCCCTCACCACAAAAAAGACATTGAGGTGCTGGAGCGGGTCCAGAGAAGGGCAACGGAGCTGGTGAGGGCTCTGGAGCACAAGTCTGGTGAGGGGCGGCTGAGGGAGCTGGGGGTGTTCAGCCTGGAGAAAAGGGGGCTGAGGGGAGACCTTCTCGCTCTCTGCAACTCCCTGAAAGGAGGGGGTAGCCAGGGGGGGTCGGGCTCTTCTCCCAGGGAACAGGCGATGGGACAAGAGGAAACGGCCTCAAGTTGCGCCAGGGGAGGGTTAGGATGGATATTAGTATCCCGGTTTGGGCCAGATTGGCCAGTGACAAGATGACAGATGCTCTCCCGACCTCTTGCTCTAAGGAGAGGAAGAAGAAAGATAACGAGATTTATGAGTTTAGAAAAAAGCCTAAACTACTTTAATTAAATATTGATAATAAAATAAAAAAGGAAATAATGAAATATATACAAATATACACAAAACTGTATCAAGCTCCCAGGGGGATGTCACTGGGGAACTTCCAGACTGGACTCAGTGACAAATGGGAACTGCAACACACTGACCGGCATCAAAAGGCGGATGGGCTGATGGCGTCCGCCTCAGACGTCAGCCATTGAAGAAAGTGAGCCACTGAAGAAGCAGTCCATTGGAGAGGAGCCAGCCCGCCCCCTTTGCTCCCTCAGCTTTTCTGCTGAGCATGGCGGATGGGACGGAGCACCCCACCGGTCAGTTTGGGTCACCTGGCCTGTCCACGCCTCCCCATCGGTGCAACCCCTCCATGGGGTCAGAGCCAAGTCAGCGGACCCTGGTGGCCAAGGCAACAAGCGTGAGCAAGAGCCGCTCTCACTGAACGGAAAGTTGGCTCTCCTCCACTCCAAACCAGGGCGATTAGGAAAAATTTCTTCACCAAAAGGGCTGTCAAGCATTGGACCAGGCTGCCCAGGGAAGGGGTGGAGTCACCATCCCTGGAGGTATTTAAAAGCTGGGCAGACGTGGTGCTGAGGGACATGGGGTAGTGGTGGGTTTTTGTCAGTGTTAGGTTTAATGGTTGGACTCGATGATCTGAAAGGTCCCTTCCAACCCAGGCAGTCCTATGATTTCTATGATATGAAAGTATTATACTAACATTTGTTTATGTCCGTCTGTGCTCAGCACCAGCTTGATGTTTTTTCAGAGGCGAATCCATATGATGTCGCTCCTTCCAGAAGGACTCTGGTTGCTCACCCACATGCTCTCTGCTGCTTAACAAGTTGTTGACTGGGTATGACCTCTGCTTTGTCAGTTCTGGCTCATAGCCAGCACGTTTCCATCCGAAGTTTTATGATCCTGATATTGATACCTAACTAGCTACTTCTGTATGTCTCACTTCCAGCAAATAGTTTAGCTGTATCTTGTATCTGTTTTAGCGAAAAACACAGTGCAGTGGCATTTATGGCTTAGGTACGTGCCTGTCACTATCCAAAAAACCAGATGTCCCCAGTCCTTCAGGTAGATGAAGACAAAGGAGTGGCTCAGCAAGATCACAGCTAGGAAGCTATAAAGGCGTCAAGATGAGTCAGCAGATAAATCACCTGAGAGAAGAGAAAAAAAATTAAAGCTGATAACCTACTCAGGCCATCTTTCCACATGGTTAAGAGCTGGACGGGACTGTGTCCTGGGGAAATACTCATGAATTGCAGTCTCTGGTGAACATGAGCAAGGTGAGAATGAAACCCAGAATCAACAGGGACTCAGCGAATGATGAGTCAGCTGAGGCGGGAGACTCTGTTATACAGAAGAGCGGCTTGGCTGCCAGAGAGTGATGAGTGTCCCGATGGAAAGCATCATTCTTAATCTTCCAGCTTCATCAACAACAATTTGTTAAACCTGAGCAGGTCCAGTTGCATAGAGAAAAACTCAGCTGGTAAGTATTTCTCTTTTGGTCTCTTTTATCTTTCTTGGTTGTGAGTAACTGATATTATACACAATGATCCACATTGTGTTTGCCTTGGTTTTTGTGCGTGTTACTGGCTCATACCAGACAGATGTACTTCAGTAGATACAGAGAGTGTGTGTGTGTGGATATGTAGCACATCCAGCCACATAAACACGTACCTGAGGATTTTCTGAGAGTCCAGTGTGAAAAAACAATTTGGCGTGTCCGAAATTCTAGATCTAATTCCAATCTGGATAAGAAATCTATAGTGTGTAACTTCTGAACGGTCTGGCTGTAGATAAAATATTAGATAAAATGTAGATAAAATCTTTAAATTAACCAGTTTTGGAACTTGTGGTCATTTCAATGCAGATGTAGATTATTTCAAGCTAATAAACTAAGTGATTCACATGGATGCAGAGGCTTTGATGTGGTGCTGATGGTTTCACAGTGTCCACCATGCTCTGTGGATCCCATTTGCCCCAGAGGCTTGTTGCACTCAAAGAAGGTAAAATTAGTGACGGCAGATCTATTTCCTGGCCTTACGCCTCATCCTTTCCTCCTGCATTTCCACCCAATCACTTCAGCCTGTGGATGAGAAAATGGCACAGGTATTTCTCTAATTTGGGAAGGAAGTTCAAGAATGTGCACTGGGCAGCAGCATCCGAAATGTTGCATAACGCCAGTAAAAACATGCAGAGCTCTTCTGGCATTGTCAAAGTCGGCATCGATGAGAAACAGCGTACTTTGCTAGAACAAACAGTTCCCTATTAAGACACAGTGCAAACACGGGGATGTCCTCCTTGAGATTCTTTTAATTCTGGAGAGGTTTTACTGTGGTGCTAAATTTAAATTGGAAATATCTTTCCCATGTATTTATTAGGGAAGGAGCAGGTTTTTCTACCGAATCTTTCCTTGCTGATGACCCTCTGTGTCTGCCGGAGTCCTCGGTGTTTTCTCTCTGAGTCATTACAGTTGTCTGGCAGATAAATAAAATGTACCGTGTATGTAAAAAACTTAAATATCTAGCTATAACAAGTATTTCTAGTGTGACGTAAGGGTGATGTGTGGGGAGTAGGAGTTAGTTATTTCTACGCAAGATTCTCCTAAGCTTCAGTAAGCATGTCAGGAAGAACGGGTTCGCTTTGGCAACCAGGTTTTCTGACAAGAAAAGCAGGGACTGTTAACCTGGATTTATAAACTGTGCTGGGTTTTAACTGTAGCAATTGTGAGCTTCAAATTCCTGCTTGGTTCTTAGAAAGAGTTAAACATCTTGATGTTTTTACACTGAAGAATAGAAGTTTCAAAAGAAAAATGTGTACAGCAAAAGGGTCCAAGATATATTTTTAGGACTTAAAAAGTGGATCAAACTTTCAAAACTTCAGCTGTTGGGTTAAAAATGCCACTTGAGACCCAGGAATGGTAATCTGCCCCTCCAAAGTTCTAACATTCCTTCTTAAGGCAGTTTTACAAAACTAGTGGCTAAAGAGATGACAGCAAATTATAAAAAAAAGGTTAAGTAAAACATTGTCAAAAGAAATAAAAACGAAATCCTGCCATCTCAAATGCAAAACTACCTGGAATTTCCAGTAGACTGATAATGGGTTCATTAACAGTAAATCAAAGATAATCAACAATAATGGTTTACTTACAGAAGTAAATACCCAGTCAGTTGTTATCAGTAAATTAGTTGATTAACTCTAAGTGAATACTAATTAAATTTTGGACATTTGGAAAAAAAATTGTAATGCTTAAACTGCTTTGATGGGGATTATGATTATTTTTGAACTGAGAAACTGATTACTAGTGGTGGCTTCATAAGACGATATTGTGTTCTTTTGATTCAAAAAAAGGGCATAAACTTGAAAGACAGAGTAATACTACGTTTTGTTTTTCTTCTACTGCTGGTTTAAGCTTTAAATGGATGAAGCGTAACAGAGGTCTGTATATGGAGGAGCCTGAAATGACACTAAATGGCAGAAAGTTGTCAGGACAGGAAAGCATACAATTAAAGATGCAATAACGAATAGCTGAAGAAATTAGGACAAAAATACACAAATTGAAATTCGGGATGGAAACTGCAAGAACTTGCAACCAAAAGAAAATAATCTGAGAAGTACAGGGAGTAAAAGAGAGGAATAGGGAAAGAATTATGCCATTGAAATTCTGGTGTAACAATTCACAGCAAGTTTGTCACAAACCCCCAAAACAACCCAGTATGATTTTTATGTTGGTCCCATCACATACCGGAGTGGGACGTAGTAATTTTTAGTGCACTTAGACTCAGAAGGCATTCCCTTCTGAGCAGAAGGCAGCTGGAAGAGGTTCAGAGCAGACCCAGGAATAAAAAAAAGCAATAGGCTGGAAGGTTTGGGCTATGAGAGGGTATTAAAGTAGGTAAATATGCCGCGTCGCTTGGCTAAATGAGAACGCACTGGGCAGCTAGCTAACTATGGGCATTGGGAGGGTATATACAGGAGGATGAAAGAAGAGTTTCAGGTGTCCTTAAAAATAGCAGGCAAAGTAATGGAGGAAACATTCGCGAGGATAAAAGGGAGGGAATCCTTGACCAGTGATGTCTCACAGGCTGTCACATTCTCTCTCTGGGAAGTGGTTGGAGACATCTGAAGGTGCTGAACAGCACGCAGGGAATGGGGAGGAGGTGGCCTGGTAGCGAGAAGCAAAGCAGGCACAAACAGGAGGCAGGAGAGGGGGATGAAAAGAGGCGTCCTGTTCTTTCCTCTTCCCAACCCTGCTTGGCCAGTCCTCCCATTACTGCGCTGGAACGGACTTCTGGAGGACAACCATTCTGCTGAGCAGAGGTGGTTTCATCTACTACAGCCTTTCCACATCAAGCTTATTTGAACATTTTATCTCAGCAACTGAGAATTCATTCAGTCCTGCTTAGAATATACATTCCATATGAATGATAGAGGATTTTTAGTTAGTAGCATGCACATTAATTGCCTTTTTTCAAGCGCTTGGTAGCAAGGAGCTCTGATTTAAGAGAGCCTGAATCCAAGGTTGGCCTGGGACCAGAGGGGATGAATGCCCGTCCAGAGTAGTCAGAGCAAGAAATGCCCGTTGCCTACAGTCACACCAACTAATTGGGTAGTCATTTCAGAAATGATAATATTCTGTGTCTGTTCTTTATATTCCTAGTTATGTTGCTAGTGGGCCAAGAGAAAAGAAATCAGAAGGTCTGAGAATGTAACTGGAAAGATGGAATATGAGTGGAAAAGGCTTATGGCAGAAGGATTTGTTTGGTGACCTTTACCCATTGGTAATGTTATAATAAATTCTAAGGAAATACACCTAGGAAATTACTTGTTTGAAACAAATAATGGCCTGGAAGAGCAGTTTGCAGCCTTAGGCAAAGCTTAAAACCAAAGACATAACAAATTAATCATTAACCACAGTAACGATTTGTTTTCAACAGTTTATTATAAGAAAAGCAGTGTTTTAATGTCATGTCTGAGAATTATTACTCAAGCTTTAGAAATTTCTCCTGGCTGGGCTTACACATACAGAATGGAGAAAGGATTTTGTCTTGAAAAAATGAATGTGCGAACACAAGAAGTAAATCCCCTGAGGAGAATACAAGATCTCACAGGATTTTGAACGAACGTAGAAGGTGGCCATCTATGCCCCATTTCAGACCAGCCTTTAAGCATACCATTAAAATAAAGCATATGCTTAAATTTCTTTGACGTCAGTGGGACTTCAACGGGGCTTAAGTGACGTCCTGATGAGAGAAGCTTCCGTTACCTCATGCTTCTGCTGATTTAAAACTCGACTGAAACAGAAGTCCTTAAAGCCTATGTGCCCTTTTATCTGGTATTAAAGTTCCACTGGCAAATATGTGCACAGTAGAATATTGTGCAGAACTAGCTGGATTATTTATTGCAATTTTTTATATGGCTTTTGCACCATTTTATATACAGGAAGCTTCGTCTGGGGATATACAGAAAGATGTTTCATTAGGGGAGAGGCAGCAGGGAAGAGTTTTACATTCGTTGAATTAGACGCTGTCCCGCCACATGGGAAGGGAGGGAAGAGGTAGCCAGCAAGGAAACAAGAGTTTTATTCTGATAAGCATAATGCTGCAATAAACTCTGTGTTCTTGGCATTAAGTTAGAGGGAATACTCATGTAAACTATGCTGAACTTGCTGTCAGGTCCAGTTTCCTGCTTATCATGAAGAATTCTTCTTTCTGAGATTTGGGTATTGCCAACGCGTGCTGAAGGCTGGGAATGATTTATATTACTTCTGTAGTTTGGAAAAAAAAAAAAAAAGCAGCAAGCAGAACAAAAGAAGAAAGGTTGAGGTCTGTAAACCCAGAAGGGAAGAATGCAACTGCAGTGGAGGTACCTGGTCTATATTCAGGGCATTTTTCACAGATGCAGCTATGCAGAACTCCACCAAATAAAAGGTGGAAAAAGGAAAGAGAAACTCTGGTGGCACCTCAAGCATAAGAACTGCTTTGTTCATAGAATCACAGAATCATAGAATGTTTTGGGTTGGAAGGGACCTTCAAGATCATCTAGTTCTAATGCCACTGCCCTGGGCAGGGACACCTCCCACCAGCCCAGGTTGCTCCAAGCCCCGTCCAACCTGGCCTTGAACCCCTTCAGGGATGGGGCAGCCACAGCTTCTCCGGGCAACCTGGGCCAGGGGCTCACCACCCTCACAGCAAAGAATTTCTTCCCAATATCTAGTCTAAATCTACCCTCTTCCAGTTTAAAACTGTTACCCCTCGTCCTATCGCATCTCTACTGTTTCTAATAACTTGCACACTTGAGTTCCTTGTTACCATATAATTCTTCACTTCATGAAAGTGCCAATATAGTCTGTCTACTCTATTTCTGATGTGTTTCATTCACTTGACTGCTCCTCCAAGTATCCTGACACAAGACTATGGCCTTCTGCCAGGAAAGGGCAGGTTTGCCTTACTGAAACGTTCCACTGTCACATATTAACAAAAATATAGTTTATACTTCAGGCTGTAATTATTTTTTCTTCAGCTGCTTTACTTGACAGCTTCACAGGAGTAAGCCCTGTTGTACTGATACGGAGTTATGTCCCTTAAGAGAATTTAATTTGGACATATCCAGGAATGTAAAGAAGCATAATCATTGAGAACTAAGCTGTTGCACCCATTTAATCATTAATAAAAGGGCTTACGCTCTATCAGATAAGAGTAACATCCCCTACTAATTCATGTATAAGGCTTGTTTTACTTGGCAAATTACTGCATGTTCTGTTCCAGTAGATAGCGATGCTTGCAAGGGGCAAATAGATTAAGCATGAAGCTAAAGGGTGTTTCAAAAATTGCCACACCAACCTCTGATATATTTAGGCTGTACTTACTGAAAGAGTGGTTTGCAGCCAGTTCTTTTCCAGGCAAGAAAGCTGGGTTTTTTTGGTCTTCTGCAATCTGATCTTTGGTTCTCCCCCGAGGCAGTGGGAGAGCGAGACTTGCAGTTTAACGGAGGGGTTATGGCAGGAGGCCCTCCTTGGAGAGCGGGAGATGCTGCCTGCTGGGGAGGAAGCCACCACATTTGATGAGGTGGTGGCACCTTCGTTCACTGCCACCTTGGTGTTGGTCAGTAGTGTACGCCGGAGAAAAGGAAATAAGAAAAGGTCAAATATCCTGCCCAACATTCAGCAAGCAAGGGTTTAAGAACTCTTTGAGGCTGAGGTAATACCCATAACGTTGCATTTAGCGGCTGCACATGGACGTATCCTTCATGTATTTCCCTCAGCTCTGAGGTCACTTCATTGTGCAAAAAGGCAAATTGAGATATTCCCAAGCCCCGGGTTCTGAGACATGAAAAGCAGGTTTTTTCCTGCTATATTGCGTTGCCCAGGTTGGTCTGTAGGGTTGTAAAAAAATATTTCTGACTGCATCGTGTGTTTATCAGCTCTTCTGTTTTGTTCTCTGCATTGGTTGCTTTGGATATTTCCAGGTTTTACTTCTATGCTTCTACTTGGAAAGTTGACCGTCAGTTTGTTATTTTGATGAAAGTGAGGGATTGCTGCTGAGTGGGGGGATGCTGGTGGTGTTTGTTTGGATTTAATGTTTTTCAGCCATTTCTGGGCGCAGATGTCTTCAATCATTAGAGCACGTCACTTCAGAAATAAATAACGGAAGTGTCCTGCCGGGATCAACTTGATAAGTAACAGCAACTCAAAAATTCAGCTTTCAAATAGTGAGAAGTCTTCAAGTTTACTCTTATTCTGGAGTGCCTTTGTCCATTTAGAAGATAAAGAAAGGATTTCATGATTTCTCCGCCAGAGATGTGTAAGTCTTTACAGTCTCTGAGAAACAGCTGGCTCCAGATTTTCTTTTTTTCATTTGTATATTACGGCAAACATTTGAGACGTTTAAATTCCAGATGATCTATTCCTTATAGCGCAAAACGAAAAAGCCAGAAAAAGATACCATTTTCTCATTCTGCAAATGTAAAAATTGTTCACTTCTGTGTATATTCTGCAAATTTGGACTCAAATCTTCCCAAGCTTTAAAAATTGCAGGTTGAGAGATTGTTCTATACAAGACAGTAGTTTTGATTATTAGCTGCTTGGTGCCAGGTAGCATTTGTACATTGAGGTTCAGCTCTTCTTAGAAGTATTTTGAAAATTCAAATTGAGCCCCAATACACCAAGATGTCTTGGTTTCCTTGTAGCAGAAAAGGACTGTGGGTCCATAACTCTTACTGGTAGAACAATTTCCTATTTGGCTTTAGCTTGTTTTACGGAGTGTTTCTTTGCGCTTAGGGAATATTTTTACGTGCTTTGCTTTTGTCATAATAATGTTGTAGGTTTAGGGCATTAGGGAATAAGGTTTCCTGATACTCAAAGACTCTTTAATGGTATCTAGGAACTTTACTGAACGTTAGAACATATTAAAAAATAAAGCCACCTCTCTGCCTAGTGTAGTTTCTCGTAGTTGTCTTTGATGTAGGTTTTTTATGTCTAGCTTTTAAGTTTATGGACATGAGACAAACAACGTAACATTCAGGAGAATGAAGACAAAATAACCAGGAGAGATTAAAGCAGAATTTATCAGCAGAAGATGCAATACCCAGCAAACGCCTTTCTCAAGAGCTTCTTCGTGTCGGTCTGTCACACCTGGATTCCTGGGTGGCGAGCACTCCCTGGAGAATTCCCTGCTCTCGAGCAGCAGACGGCACTCTTTGGAAATAGCACCTGAGATTGTCACTACTCCCAAGTTTCCATTATAATTTCTGATATGGGTGTCAAGTCTCCAAAAAATCCCTTTAGCATACAGGATAAATTGGAAATCTGGGCTGAAGTAACAAAGACAGCAGAGGAGACAGGAGTCGAAATCTTCATTGAAGGGGATGCAGCTGAAAAAACGCTTGACCTTCTTACTGTCGCGCCTTTTCACTTTCTTAACTGCCTGAGCAAATAGCTCCACTACAAACAGAATTGTACGAATCTGAATAAGAAGGACATTTCTGGAGTATTGTAAATGTTTAATTGAAACCAACTTCTTTACTGCAAAAGAAGAAAGACTTAAAAAAATACTTCAAAAGAAAAATTAAAGCCAAAATGAGACACTGGAAATTCGTTTCCAGTGGCGTGTAGGTTTTTGTTATAAATAATACAATGAGACTCTCTGCCATCACACACACACACACACAAAAAGGGACATTTTAACAGAAATGCACTCATTTAAGAAAGGAAATGTGCAAGTTACCCTTGAACTGTAGTGTTGCCTTTGAAGAACCGGAATACCTGAATGAAGTATGCAGAAAACCAGTGACCCATGATGTTAATAATAGCGTGTCAAGAGAATGTTTATTATGCAATAATTCTCAAAAGGGCAAACAAGGTTGTCCAAACACTACCTTCAGCTTTTTAACAGAAATATTTTATCGCTTGAAAAGTGTTTCTCAAATACAAACCGTGGGTCCCTTTCTGTTTTGTTGTGATACTTGTGTGAGTTCTTTGCAGAAAACATCATTTGTTTAATTGAAGCCGTGGCCCTCTCCAGGACTACACACTCAAGCACAGCAAGTGTTTGAGCTGCTCCATAACATCAATGATAGAAACTTATTTCTAAAAATCCCCTTTATTTTTTTTAAATCATGCTGTTTTCCATAAGTCTCTTTGCTCACAAAACACTTGCAAAAAATAGAATAAGCAGTGAGTCCTGCAAATACCCAAATTCCCAAGAGTAGTAACATTTTCTTTATTTGTACAACTTCCATGAGAAAAGGTTTGTCAGAAGGAAGACGACTGTCAAGGACGGGCCATGATGAAGTCCCTGAATGCCCTGTACTCATATTCTTGTTATCGCTGTGATGAAGAGAGTACAGTCCCAATGTCTACTTCTCTGCTTTTCACTGACATGGCCTTCCAAGCTCCTGGATATTTTGCTTTGTATATTTTGAACCACTGTACTGCTTAGTAGTGGGGTCGACTTAACTTCCTTTGATTTCTGTGTTGACGCAGTTTTTGTTGACACAATCATGAAGTCTTCATTAGTTACTGATTTTTAGTTTGCATTTCAAGCTGAAATGCATTTCATACAGTTTTCTGTTTACACTGTCTTTTTCTATTCATTTCGATGCATGCAAGGTGTAACAGGAGCGCTCACGGATGACAGCAGATTGTAGGCAATCTAAATAAATGTAATGCCTCCATCCTCCATAGAGCAGAATTCAATGAGATTCCCACAGGGAATCTGAACGGGGTTAGAATGAAAGTCTTAGTAAAAGAATTTTGGGATGTACTGATGACACAAATGTAAGAGTAGCTCATGTAGCAAAATTTTGAACTGCAAATTTTGATGTGTGCAACCTGTCACTCGATTCAGTTCCACTGCGCAGCCAGTAGCTGGTGTACGACTGACTTTTTTAATGATGGTTTAAGGGCAGAGCTGAGATTTCTAGACCAGTGAGTTCTCACTCCTTCCCAGACAATACAAAATTGTATCTATAAATATGTGATAACAACATAATTTTTTTCAAGGGGAAAGCATGCCTCACAAATCCGCTTTGAAGATGTCAACCACCCTTCAGATGAAGGTGATCCAATCTGAAAAACTGGGATTTTTGAAAAAGAAGGTAAAATATCCACAGTCCTCTCATGGATTAATAACTGGTTAAAAGAGGGGGAAAAGGGACAGGAAGGAGTGTTCAGTTTTTGTAACTGAAAGAGATAACCAGTGGAATCTCTTGCTGGAGCCTGCGTTATTTAATATATTCATTCAGGAAAGAAAAGGTTTAATAGGGAAGGCACCATCTTTGCGGCTAGCAGAGTTACTCTGTGTAGCTAGAACTGCAGAACATATACACAGATATCGATCCAAATTCAGGATTACTGTTTCGGAAAGAGAGGAGGTCATCACTGTAGCTAGATCAGCAGTCAGCAAAAGGCAAGCAGGAACTTAAAAATAGGTAGGAAGAAACAGAAAATAAGCAAAACCATTGTTACCGAATGAACTCATAGTCAGCCCATGCTTTCAATGACACGTCATTCTACTCAGCTCTCTTATGAAGAATATAGAAGACAGAAATTGTAAATGAAAGACCAGTGACTTACGCTCCTCAAGAAAAAACTAAATAAACACGGATTCTTCAGCTTGGAAAAGAGGTGACAGACAAAAGTCTATAAGTGATCAGTGATTTGGAAAAGGTATACAGGAAATTACGTGCTGTTACGTACAACATGAAAACCCAGCTTCAGACAATAAATGACCAACCTGTAAACAAACAAACAAACAAACAAACAAAGTTTTCTATAGACTCAAATTGTGGAATTTCTAGACATAGAAAGGTACAGAGACTGAAGATATTCCATCAAAGAGATTAGACAGATATGATAAAAGTGATGTCCACAGACAGCTGTGTAAAATCATGGTCCTGGTGCAACCCCAAGGGAGGAAATCCATAGTCTGCACGTCACTGGTGGGGAAAGGAGCACGTTACACCCTTTCTGGTTTCTACATTTTTTCCTTAAGTCCCACCACTGGTCACAGTTGAAGACAATATAGTGGGCAAGAGGGAAGGTGAGAAATTACAGTGCGGACAGCAGATCTTCAGAATAATAAACTCCATACCATTCGTGTTGTCAAAATGATTTTTTGTGTGTCTGTTGCTTCTTTTTGTGACTGATTTTTGTTTAGACTGAGGCAACTTCATTTACTTCTATAAAATGTAAGTGGTACTCCAGGGTATAATTTAATAAAATATTTGGTCCTGTACTCATCTTCAAAAATTAATGCTTTTAAGCAGTCATAGTATCAATAAGATCAGCCTTAGTGTATAATTATTCTAATTTGTTGAAAAGTCACGTGATTTTCCTGTCAAGCATGTGGCAAAGGAGCTGGGAATACCATGTTTGAGTTTTAAACACTGTAAAACTGCCTTGAAACAGCTGCCGTGAGATCAGTTAAACTGAACTGGTGGTTCACAAAGGGGCTACGCGGAGCTTTCAGCTGGCCCTTTGGGTTGCGCCGATTTGGGGGGAAGCCAAGCGATGCGGGGCTTTGTGATAGAGACGGCTGTTCACCAGTTCAGGATCCAGAGAAGCAGAAGAGCTCTGCCTTCGGGGAGGGGATCAGGAGAGGGAGACCTTAGACGATGGGCGTGAGTTGAAAGAAGAGGGGTACAGAATGGATCTAAAGAGGAACTTTTCCTCCACAATGACACTCCAGCCACGGCACAGGCTGCCCAGAGAGGTTGTGCCATCTCTGTCCTCAGAGGTTTTCAAGTTTCATGGAATTTCACAGAATTTCAAGAGTTGGAAGGGACCTCTAGAGATCATCTAGTCCAACTCCCTGCTAAAGCAGGGTTGCCCAGAGCACATCACTCAGGACTGCATCCAGGCGGGTCTTGAAAGTCTCCAGAGAAGGGGACTCCACACTCTCCCTGGGCAGCCTGTTCCAGTGCTCTCTCACCCCCACCGTAAAGAAGTTTTTCCTCATATTCGATCTGAACTTCCCATGTTCCAGCTTGTGCCCGTTACCCCTCGTCCTGTTCCTGGGAACCACTGGAAAGAGCCTGGCTCCATCCTCCTTAAACCCCCCCTTTAGATACTTGTAAACATTCATAAGGTCTCCCCTCAGCCCTCTCTTCTCCAGGCTAAAGAGTCCCAGCTCTCTCAGCCTTTCCTCGTAAGGGAGATGCTCCAATCCCTCAATCGTCTTTGTTGCCCTACGCTGGACTCTCTCCAGTAGTTTGCAGATTAAGCTATAAAATCGGGGAGGTTTTAACCAAAATAACACGTTTCTGACCCTTTTTTGGGGGGAAAAAATGGGCTGGTGGAACAAAACAAGCTCAGAGCAACGAAGGGGCGCGGGGCAAGCAGAGCCATAGCGCAAACGGGGGAAATTCTGTGCCGTTTGGTTAATGGTTTTCCAAAAAGCAGCAAAATTTAACAGAGCGGTTTCCGCTGGATCGAGCCCTGGGCAACCTGTCTGACCCCAGAGCTGCCCCTGCTTTGAGCAGGAGGTTGGACCAGAGACCTCTTGAGGTCCCTTCCAGCCTGAGCGATCCTATGAGCCTGTCATTTTATGGGCTCAGACGTAATAGATATAGTAGCAGACAATTACAGAGACTAACTTCTTCCTTAATATGAAGGTTTCGCCTGACGTGCTGTACTTCAAGCTCTCAGAAGATATTTCAGGATCGCAGGATTGTGTCTGAAACCTGCTGTTATTTTCGCCCTTCATGTTTGTTTCCATGACTGCCAGGGGTGACTTGGCCACAACTCCAGAAAACCACCGTGTGGGTGGAAGGAGGGACAGAAAGAAGGGGTCTGCCGAGGAATCAGACACCTGAGCAGAATTCCCTTCGAGTGCAAATTTTCCTCATTCGCAGTGGAAAGTCCTCCAGAGCGATTTGTGATTTTTTAAGTGATAGGGGAAATGTTAGCACGTGGACGTGGGGGAGTAAGTGCAGAGACAAACTGGCTTATAGGGAATTTCGGTTTTCTGCTGTACCAGATTCTGCTGTATCTGCTGTATCAGATATGTCTGATAAATCGTCTTAGAGGAGCAACCTGGAAATTCAGAGTGCCTTTATTCTGCCCAGTGTCAACGATAGGAGGCACTTGGATTGCTGCCACTAGCTGAGAATCCAGCCTTAGGCAGGGACCCAGACAGACTATTTCAGGTTATCCGATTGATGAGCAAATGGCTATTTCTCACTAGAAACAATCTTAAAAGCAAGATTTACAATTTCCCCCCCCCCCCGTGGTGTTACATACAATGGATGAAGTTATTTTCTCCACAGAGAGAGAGAATTAATTTATCTTGACAAGATCAAATGCCTCAGGCCTGGGGGAGGCGCCTCAGGAATGTGGAGCAGGAGGTGGTCCTCTATGGAATAGCTGGGCTTTGGAAGCCTCATCAAAGAGAGATTTTTCATTTATATCCTGAAGTGTTGCGCTTAAAGATGACTGGAAGAAAATACTGGGTTTGTGTTGAGCATCTGACAAAATACCCAGTTTTGTTTACTCAGTTGCTTGTCTGTCCTGGTGTACCCAGCCTCGCTTTTCCATGGGTTGCCTAAAGTTGTGTCTGAGCTTTGGCGCTCTCGAGCCGCACGCTACAATGGCCTCTGTAATTTGTCATCGCTTCCCTTAAAAGGCTGCTTCAGAAGGGGCCTTCGTCTGCTTTGAACTTCACCATGCCGTTTCCCACACCCTCTAATTGCCTCATCGCAGCGGTGGCTTGTTTCCACTGCGCACCAGCCACTGTCGGGGAGAAAAGTTAAGGAGGCAGCTCGTGGTCTGGGGGCTTTGGCAGATCAAAACATATACAGCATGTGTCCATCAGTGGAGGTCAGAAGCGACATCTCACGCTGTGGGGTGTTGCAGAATGGGGAACAGCAGCAGCAGGTGGTTGTTGGTGGGTTGAAATCATCTGAAATAAAACCCAAACCTTCGCATCAAAGAGAAAGGAAGGAGGTTTCTTAACCCGTATCATTCAGAGATCAGTTGATGAGGCACCCCACAAAATCTTACACGGGTGAGGTGAGTGAGGAGCTGCAATGTGTGTGGAAGAACGAGAGACAGGAAATGGCATCTGCTAAACTTGTTTTGTTACAGGAAAAAAATATCACGAAACCCTACCCGTCATTTTCTTGAAGAAATAGGATTAAGACCAAAAATAACTTTCATAATATTTTATGAAATAACAGGAACAGTCATAATGTAAAAGAAAGCTTTGCATTTCTTCCTGTGTCAAAAGAAAGGAAGAGGAATTTTTTGCTCTGCTGGTTAGTCAGCTCCTTATCAAGAGTCTGTGTTATTTCCTTGAACAGGGAGAAATCAGAGTTTTGCCACTCAGAACTAAGCCAGGGAGTTTTGATGGAAATACTGGAGTTCCCCTATTTGCTGGGGTTTGTGTTTTCACATTTTCTATCTGTAAAACCACAAAGAACATAGCCAAAGCCATGCCCTGGGAATCGTGTTTTGCATAAATCTAAAATACCGAGAGAGAGAGCTGGCGATTAGGCCTCAGTCTGCAGATAACCCTCCCTTGGCACAGTTCAGGGACAGATAATCAAGCCCGTCAGCAACGCGTGGCTCCGCAGAAGTTTGTATGTGGCTGGAGCGGGACTGTGCCAGGGTGGAGACGCCTGGGAGAAAGTCCAGCAACGAGACCCCTAGGAACACAGCTCGTGCCAGCGCTGGCGTGGTGGGAGCTCACGGTCACCTCTGGGACATAGGCAGCTTCTGGAAACTCTGCCTCTCCAGCGCTCGGCAGCACGTGGTACGTCTTGGGCTCTTCAAAATAAGAAAATCTGGGGGGTTTAGAGCACAGGAAAGGTGGTCATGCCCTCAGCCTTGCCAATCAATCAACTGTCAAAGGGAAGAAAGTAACTAACTTGCTAAGAGCAATCACATCCATGCCTGTTGTCATTTCTACGTCTCTCAAGACCATTACTGAGCTCTTCTGACGCATTTCGAAAAGCCCTTTCCTACCAAAAAAGATGAGCTGATGGTGATCCCCAGAGGGTAGTTGACGTGGAAGTCAAAGGGACCTGAATAACGACACCAGCGTGGTTTTGCTGCATTTTTCTGGTTAAGTTCCCTCAAATAGGCACGATGAGGAACTGGGTGAAGAGGCTGTCCACATCACATAAGTGCTTTCTGAGCTGGCAGTCCTCGTCTGCTTTCTAAACATAAACTTGCCCTTCTTTGTCACAGCACTTACAGGCCAGCACTTTCCTACCATGCCTTTTTTTCCTTACGAGATGAGACAGAAAATTCGGGTAAAAGTAGTGGCCAGAGTTGCTCAGCTCTTGCAGTGCATCATGGCAGGAGACCGGTAAGATGATGGAGAAAATGAGGTTTCTGGCTTGCATTGCTTTGCACCGAGGAGTGGCTTGCTGTCCTCTAATTGTGGCTACCAGTTTACTACACGTTAAGGAACCTTGTTAACAGAATGTGAAAGCCACTTATTTTCACTTGTGGAAGCGTACCCTTTGGTTTTCTGCGCTTTGAGGAGGTCCTGGTTGAGTCATTGAAGCCCTTTTTTTCTTTTATCTCTGCTTTTTTACGGCCACATTTTTCAAAGCAGTGAGTTCCTCTTTTGGCGCTAAGTAGGTGCAAAGCCCCAGCAAATTCCAACATAAAACTTAAAACTGGGTATTTGGAAAGAGCTTGACGTCTACATCAAAGTGAAACTCTGTCTCATCTTTTGGTGTGTCTAGAGAAGAATTGGCTTCTTTGAGATCTGTTACAGTGAGAGCATTAGTTACGGGCGAGCAGCAGCTGAGGTTCAAGCCTGTCAGGTCTTCCCACTGACTCACTGCAAAGTCCACAAACCCAGGGGGAAAATATTTTTTTGGGTGTTAATGATGCAGCAAGTAATACAATACTTCGATTTATAACTATCCTTAAGTATATTTCAAAATATCTCAATTTTAAATCCTTTAAAGCAAAAAAAAAAAAAAGAAGAAAAAGGAAGGGAGCTTTAAGGCCATCTTAAATCTTCACAAAGGGCAAAAGTGATACAATTAATAAAAATGAAATTAATAGAATTAATAAAAATGAAATTGCCCTTAGAAACAACCAAAACGAGCCAGCTGCTTCCCTTAATCCCCTTCTTCCCACTTCCTCCAGGAAAGACCGTTGCACGCAGCCAAAATGAGCAACCTTTAACTTTGTGTGTGCCAGATGAGGAGCCAGTGGCGTGATTTGAGTAAGGTGTGATGGGGGTGCCGTCCACACTGAAATCTTTACTGGTGCTGAAGCGGGAGGGGACGCCGCTGCCTGAGCGTGAAGAGATTTATGGTGACAAGGGATGACTTCCATGTGTGCATAAGCTCCGCTGCTTTGTGTTCGTAAGCCTTAGGGTGGTAAAATACCAAACTTGAAAGGCGGGTTCTGCGCTGTGGGGACTTTCTTCTCGCTGAGCTGAAGGGTTTCTGTGTGGACCGAGGCGCAGGGACCTCGCGGGTGGCCAGCAAGCCCGTGTGGGTGGCTCAGAGCACAGCCGTGCACGTAGCCACGGGTACGGGGCACTGACCCCAGACTCTTGTGTGTCCCCGTGTCCCTGGTTGTCAGCGTACGCTGCCGTTGTAGAGCCTCCGGAGCCAAACTGACTTAAAATGTCACCGATTTAGGTCTCTCTGCGTCAAAGTGGGCGTAATTTCATTCCCTCACGCTTTGATGCCTTTTTTTTCGTAACGGAGGCCCATGGAAGGGAGGGGAGGCATCACCTGACATTTTAAAAAGGAGACTGTGGTACATGTTGTATTTAATGGACAGAATTGCCATTCCCGTCCACAGCTCTGAGGATTTTGGGTGCTTTTTGAGTCCTGAGAAGCCCATGATAAGTGCGAGGCCTGAAGCATCCTGCCAGGTCCTGGACCGGGGGGACTGGTGCTCGGAATTCCACCGGCACCGGGAAACGGTCACAGTCCGAGGCCGGGTCAGGGGAGTCCCACCGGTGACAGGCGGCGCGGTGCCCGTCACCCTCCCAGGCGCTGCCGAGGACGGTACCGGTGCCCGGACACGCCAAGGACCGGCTGCGGGACAGGGCCCTGGCCGCCATGAGCGGCTTCTCCCCCCTTCCCGCAGCACCCAACGCCGCGCTGCTGCAGCCACCCAGGGAGCACAGAAACGCGGCATCCAATATTAGAATATTGAATATGAATGAATATCCACATGAATACCCACATATTGTCACTGCAGCAATGAAAGACATGCATTATTATTTTTTTTTTTAAGTTATTTTAATGCAAACTTCGGTTTAGCCGCCTGTTAGATAGCTGGAATTTTTATGATTTTTTTTTTGTCACGGTCCACCTGGGTGTTTTCTACGGCTTCAACGCAGCGCGGCTCGGGGGCAGGCCCCGCGGAGCGCCGGCACCTCCCGCGGTGCCCGCCCGGCTGCCGCCGCCCCTCTCCTCAGG
>VYZM01007050.1:217096-303867 GCA_013398915.1 Dromas ardeola
TTTTTTTTCCCCTCTTCTCCCTATTACCGTGTCTCCAGGATATAGTTTGTAAATGGGGCTTAACTACTAGAACTGTATTTCTCCTGCTTTTCACTTGCTGTATTACCAATTGGTTGCTACAAATAAATGCCCCCGAGTAGCATGTTCATTTTGGCCTGTTCCAAACCCCATGAACGTCAGTGGGAAAACAAACAACGCCTGTGGGCATATACGTTTTACCAGACATGGAGAAGCTCTCGCTGTGACCCGAACCATTACTTTGCATGCTCTGGCAGAAAAATTGTGCCTTTGTACTCAACATGCAAAAGTGTAGCTCTATGCAAAATCAGTAGCCACCGCCTAAGGCTGCGGTCCTGTTAGGAAAAAAAAAAAAAAAACCGACAAAAAGCAAACAACAGAACAACAAATCATTCTGGGGAGAACATGACTGTGTATACGCTTGGAATGTAACTAATTAGAAATTTTCTGGCTGTTACCCTTGTGTACCATCTTTTAAAAATAAGCTATAATGGAGAACTGTAAAAGACCATGCGCTTTTGAGGCATTTCCGTTCTTAAAAGCTTTATAAATATGGATGCCTGCTTAAAAGAACATCTGGAATAATGATGGTATCTTAGCCTGGTCAATTTCTATAAAATATGAAACTAACCATTCTTACGTTGCTCTTTTGTTTGAATCCTTTTTCCTCCTAATGCAAATAGAATTGATAACGAGTTTCTAACTGTAGCACTAAGTGCAACACCCCTTTATCTTTTGATAAAGGCAGGAATCTGCAACGTTTTTGCAGACACGGTGGTTTTGGACTGTCGTCTTACACGGGAAAAATACTTTTTATTCACGTAATGGGAACTCTGCAGCTATGAATCAAGGGCAGCGCTAGTGAAAAACCTCAAGACTGAGACTAGTAGCTCGTACAATATTTAACAGGAAGATGCTAGGAAGCACGTCCTAGCTTTTCTTAAATCCAGTTTATTTTTATGGGTTTAGGTGTGTTCAGTGATGATACTTGCAGACTCTTTTATTTTTTTTTTTTTTTTTTACCAAGCAGTTTAAGGTTCCTGTGGGAAGTTGGTGTGATGTCTGTGCTGACCGTAATGAAAACCAGTTTTTTCTAATTGCAAAATCTGCCAACATCTTGCATTGCACTGGCATTTTCCACTTTGAGTAGCTCACGCAGTCCTTACTGGTAAGTGACTGATTACATGTAACTGTGACATACTTCCAAGTATTATTTTGTTTTTTTAAACTTAAATTCCTTTTTCTGGAATAAATTCCCAAATTTATTAATTTAATGAGCTCTTTAACTCTTCTGTGGCCTAGTGAATATGGATTTAATTTTTATAAGGGTGTTTTTGATAAAGATAAATTCAATAGCTTCTTCCTAGTCATTAAGTCAAATCTGAATCAAAATTATGTATAAAAACCTGATACTATGTCTCATAGTCTCACCTTAGACGTTCTCTCCTCCCAAATCCACAGTGTTGTGAAAAAATGGCCACTATAATTACAATTTTAAAAGGTATTGTTGTCTGAAAAAAAACCCTAAGGTGTGAGATGTTATGGTTTTTTTGGGCTTATCTTCTGTGTGCTTCTGACAATTGTCTCTTGTAATTAGGAACTGAAATAATGCAAGCACGAAAGAGATGCTTGATGTGGCTGAAGTGGAAGGAAAACAGGTTTTGTCGCTTGTAAAACTTTTTTTCACCAGTGAATGCAAAGGAAGGAGGATCATATGAACTGAGCTTGGCTTCTCCCTCCAGTTCCTCCTCCTCTTTAAAAATCACTGTTTTCCATAGGTCTGTTTATGATCAGCTGTAACGCTGTATAAATGTTTCTGAAGTAAGCTCAGGAAAAAATGATGGTGCCGAGTAGAGCAGAGGGGGACGGTGCTGGCGAACACGCTGCTGTGTGCAGGAGGAGAGCGATGTCCAGCCTGTTTTCTGCATAGTTCAGGTGAAGAATTTGATCCTAACTTTTTTGTGTGCGAGAACAGAATATATGTTTGGTTGTGGGACAGTCCTGCTTCCCGGTATCACTTGCTATGCATAAATGAAGGGCTGGAGAAAGAACAAGCACTGGGGATAAGGGAGACAAAAATTCACATACCTGCTCTGAAATAAATAATGTGGGAAGGTGAGCATCAGTCTCCCCCACCTGAGAGTGACCTGGGCACGTACAGACCAGCTGTTTTGAATTAACATCAGTTTTGAGTATAGGTGTGATAAACTCTCCCCAAGAGAGTTTTCTTAAAACTGATGTAGTTCTCTAATGACAGCTTTTTTGCTTTGGCAAACAGACATTTTCTGAATAAAAACTCTTGTTGAAAAGTGCTTGAACATCTCCACTGGGTATTCATCTGGCCTGCATTATGTATCAGTCATTTCCCTTTCAGTACAGAGCGGGCACATTAAACGGTGTTTTTAATATGCTGAGGGAGAGTTTGCGTTGGCAAGGGAGGTAGGAAGCCCTCGGTGTCTTAAGAAATAGTTAAAAGCTTAGACAGTTTGGTAAGAGAGTAGTCATAGTTCACCTAAGTTTTGCTGAAGTTTCTCTGGCTGACCAATGCCCTATGCCTCAGACAAGAGCATGAAAGTCCCCCTTGTGTCCCTAATTTTGCAAAGCCGTTTTAAAAATGGGATATGCAAATTTGGGGTTTCTTCCTGACTTTGACTGCCCTCTGTTTATTTGTTCAGTCATCGTTTGTGGCTCCTTAGTGAATTAGATTTGTTTGTATCGCATTCCTGAAGGCCACAGTTAATGTCGGAGTCGCTGGCAGTTACTGCTTTTTTGTTAGTTTTGTGGGTTTTGTTTGCTTTAGGTAACCATTGGCGTAGCTCACCTTTTGGTTTTGGCAGAATTACAGTAAGGTTTTACATATTTTCTTGCTTGTGATGAATAGAAAATTTTCCATTAATTGTATTAAAACAAAATGTTACTTTCATTTTTAACCCATCTCCAAAGCCTTAGTTGGTAATGTTGTGCATCGTTAATAGCGGCTTAGATCCTTCCCCTCATCCTCTCAGGGCTTGGCTTCTGGTGTTAACTTGAGATAGTTGGCTAAAAATGAAACAAGTGTTACCCGATTCAAAACTTTCTTCCTAAATCAGTAGAGAGATTGCACTAGAGTTCTTGCATCAGCTTGGCATTTTTGCTGTCGTTACTCTGAACTCAGTGGAAGTGGTGGAGCAGAAAATTCAAGCCGTTTCGATGCTGCCACTGTAGCCCGGGGAAGAGCGCAGCCGCAGGTACTTGTTGGTGGGAGCAAGGATGACAGAGAGAGCTTCAGAGAAGTTGAGAGGCATGGTAAAAAGAAAAAAGAGGAAGCTCAAGAAGGGGCAGAATAACGTGCCACTCCCTTGCGCAGTCGCCGAGCTGGAAGGTGGCTTGCTGCCTACCCTCTCCAGCTGGGGGAGGAGGGCTGCGGAGGAGCTGCAACAAAGCCTTACTGAAATTTGTAGAGAAAAAAAAAAAAAATCAAAACCCCTGAGTAAATGCTTTGCTGATGTAAGTTTGGCCTCGAGCACAAGTTGATAACTCGGGAGTTTTTTTGTAATCGCTCAAGCCCTGGCGTGAAGGTCTCTTTGGGTAGAGGCTTGGCTGGGAGGGCCGGGCAGGCTTTGCCCAGACTGTTGGGCGTTGGGTGGAAGGCGGCTGTTAGACAGACACTGAAGACCACTGGTATTAATATGCTTTCTGTTGCAAAAGTGTCCAACTGCTGACTTCTCAAGAAAATGGAGAGGGCAGTTGGGCTGTCCTGCTAGGTCTGGTATTTATTTGTTAAATCAGTTGATTATAAAATGATTTATATATGAAAAATGCAAAGAAATCTTTCATAGTGTAAGTTTACTGCTTAATGTCATCCCTCAAGAATATAATACATGCAGTAGGGATGTCTATATTTGCGTTTGTGTCTATGTGTTTGTGTGTAAAACATACATTTACATTACTTAAACTCCTGTTTGGCAATAGCCATAAAATACTTCCACACAGATTTTACTCACATCATTTAAAAGAGGTTGTAAAATCTCATCGTTGGAAGTTTCTTCATGACTACTTTTACTAGAAAGCCCTGACAAATTTCCTTGAGTCACTCGTAACTACTTTGTCATGCTTTTAATGTTATGACCATATAGACCGACGGAAGTGCAGCACAACTGTCCCCTTTACTGCAGACCGTGACCACAGCTCATATTTTGAGTGAATAGTCCAAACCAAGAATATGAAAGTTGTAATGCTGAGTCACATTGTACAGACACTGTGAGTGTAAGATGACAAAACACACCTTTTTGTGTGCAGTCCTTTCTCCATCCCTGCCGTGCCAGCATGACGGTAGCCTGGGTGTGCTGCCTGGTGTTGGCACTGAAATGCCAGGAAGTTCCGGGGGGGGAAAAAACCCAGCAGTTTGGATAACTTGCTCTGGGTACTAACTGAATTGAAAAAGAATTTAAAAAGTTATTTAAAGGAAATGCTTTCTTAACTTTCAGCTAAACTTGTTTTATTGTTGACATGCGTTACCTAAACAAAAGCCAGCTGTTAATTTCGCCAGCTCCTTGCGTTTTTAGCTATTATTGTGATTGTTCTTTTTTTGTTTGTTTGTTTAACCATTGTGTAAGAAATGCAGAAGGATTGTCATCTGCAATTGAAGCCTGAGAGCATCAGGCAGCTTTGCATGTGTTGCGGCAGCTTGTCTCTTCCCCGAGAAGTCAAACATAGATACTTAGGGGAAATATTAGAATCAATTTTTATTTAAAGTGTTTTTTTTTATTTTAAATCATCCTAATTTTACAGCAGGGAAGCAAAAGAAGGAATGAAGACGTAGATAAGATACGTAAGGACCAAACTCCCGTTATTTTAATGAAATTTTAAAAAGGCATTGGCCCAGAAATATTTGGAAGTTGGATGACATTGCTGTTTTCACCAAGGGAGAGTGAGGGATTTGGATCGAGATCTTTGGAGGCTAAATCTAGCGCCCTAAACCATAACAGTTCTTTCCACAGTACCAATGAGGCTTCTTAGAGGAGGTTTTGACAGACCACAGTTCTAAACCAGCGCGCTGCAGCATGGTAAAGGAAATGGAAAGTTTTGCCAAAGATCCTGATAAGGATGAAGTATGAGGGAGCGGCTTGTTCTTTTCCTTCCCTTCACCTAAGTTTTAAAGGGATATATTCAGTAAACCACTCTCTCCAGTTAAGTGTTGCACTCCAGACATATATCACTTAGTTTTAGAAGTTAATTATTTAAGTGTTTGCATTTTTGGCAACACTTTAAAAGCTGCCACTGATCTTGAGGTTTTTCCGTTTTGGGGAGCCTGGCTTGCCATCTCAAACACGCTAGGGACTTGGGGCACCCGTTATCTGGAAGTGTGACGTTTTTGTTCTCTGCTGCCTTACGTTGGGGTTTCAAAAGTAAGAATACCCTTAAACGAGTAAGGGTCATACATAAAAAGTTTATTTGTGGAATAACTGAAATCCAAAACCCTAATGTACAGAAATGCTGGGTGTTTTTAATCTTGCTTTTTCTGAACTGCAGTGTGCATATAGCAAATCGCATGCATAGATGATCTCCATGAAATGATTTAAATAATAGGTGGACTTGACTAGTGTACCAGAATTGGTTTTATGGGGAATATATCCTAGTATTTTTTCTTTTTCATGGAACTTCCATCAGATTTTTCACATTCTTCTTTGGTTTTTGGCTGCCTTGCTGGAAAAACAAGTTAGCTGCTTCCCACATAAGCCTAGAGGGAATCTGTCCTGTACACGGGGGGGATTACTGATCTTATACTTGAGGGTTTTTTTGACAAATTTTGAGACTGCCATCTAAAGTATCTGTCTTGTGGCTTGGATTTCTGTAGAAATAGTGATCTTTGCCATTTTTAAAGAATATTCTTGGAGTCCCTCAGCTGAGATTTTTTTTTTTTACGTTCAAGGATGTTTTTTATTTCTAGTGCAATTTCAATTGAAGTAAAATATAAGGCACTGGAGAACAGTGTAACATGAAGGTATTGACTCAAGGAACTCTTTCATTCTCAGAATAAAATTAACTCCTTGCTTTGAATTTACTCAGTTCCACTTTCTAGTATTTCTTTAAGTTCACCGTACAGTAAAACCATGTATGACAGCGTGGCTTTTTTTCTCCTAACCTCTTGCAGACTGCTGCAGTGAGTGTTTCTTGTTAGCTCTCCTTCATGTAAGCAGTGTAATTGTACGATAAACCATCATGCCCTCAATCAGTTGCCTCTGCCACCAGGCCTGTAGTTAGTGTTCATGGTGAAAATACAACATTTGGCTGGATAGGAACTGTACTAGGAACTTCCTTGACTGATGTGAAATAGGTGCAGGTATTTAGGCAGAAATGCTTCTAGCCTCTCGAATATTTCTGTTGGTAAGGTCATTCCTCGCAGAATGTATGATAGGGCTTTTTTTTTTTTCCTCTTGGAATAAGTCCGGCTTAAGTTTATTATGAGAACACGTCTTATTTCCCCAGACTCACCAAGTCTTGCCTCCTGTCACAGGAGGTTACTGTAACATGGAGTGAGTTCCCCGGGAGGTACTGGGCAGCTGTATGCGGAGAACTGGCCTGATTATATCACCACTTCTGTCTTCCTTGCTTTTGGCCTCTAAAGTAGCCTCCAGCACTAGATAAGGTGTAAATTTACTTAAGATTTCTGTGACGCTTCCAGAGTTTTAGCCCTGTGTCACGTCCTGCCCTCAGGAAAGGGGCGGGTGTGTGGGGGGGTGTGTGGGGGGGTGTGTAAGTGACTTCAGATTCGTAAATCCCCAACGGCACGGACTAAGATGAGATAAATCTCAAGGCCTGTATACAAACATTTATTAACTTTCTGAAATGATTAGTATAGGTCTTAACAAGTCCAGGGTAATTGGTTAGGTATATAACAAATTACGGCAAATGGTGAGGTATGGATTGTGTTACTTAACAACAGTTATGTGACCGCTTATGGCAAGTGGTACTTAATGTTGTTACTTAACAACTCTAACTGTTACTTAACAACTCTAAGAGAAAAGGGAAACCGAGGGATAGAGAAAGGAAAAGACAGAGGAAAAAGAGAGAGAGAAAGAGATCACCGGTCTTGGTTCCAGCATCTTTTTTCAGGAAATCTTCCCAGTCATCATCTTCTTTCATGGAAAAATCTTCCCAGGTCTGGTCTTCTTTCTTGTGAAGAATCTTCCTAGGCTTCTTTGTTTCTCTCTCTAGGGGCACTTTTTTTCCAATCTTGTATTTGCTAAATTAGCACGGTCCACCCCCCTTGCCGAGGACAGCCTCATCTCCGGTTTCTCCCTTCTCCCAGGTGACGTGTAGCATGATTTGGGTGGAGAGATGAGTGCCACAGTCATACATGTTTAGCGTGATCTCTATAATCTTCATTGGTATATGCAGGGGTGTGAGCTTTCATATGCATTTCGTGGATAATGAAGCAAAGGTCCCTTACCGGACACAGTGGCCTCGAGAACAGAGAACTAGCAAGCTCACCGCACGAGTGGCAGAACAATCCTGTCTTCACAAGACAGTCCTCCCACACTTTTAAGTGTTAGCCTTATCAGTCCTTTGAACATCAGGCCTGCATTATTTATTTCCTTGTGAGTGTTTGAGGTGTTCTATTGAAGGGTTGGAGGGCCTTCTGCCCCTCGTCAGGGAATTTACAGGCCATCTCTTAACACCCTGCTGGTGTATCTTGTTGCGACTTCCTTCCACTGAAAGGAAGTCCTAGTTACTCTGTGTCACCTGTAGTTTCAGGAATTGCTTACAGGCTGACAGGTCATCTTTCAGAAGGAGATTCACGGTCTTTTCATCTGTTATGCTGCCTTTAGCAGGAAGTCAAATGTGGTTTCCCAATCTTCAAGTCTCCTGTCTAGCTATTTATGCTGTGTCAACTTCTTGCCAAACTTCACTCCAGAGCATCCTCCAGAAGTGTGGCACAAAGGTCGAGCTTTTAGCTTTTCTGCTCGGAATCCTTCCCTCCACCCGTGCTCTCTTAGCGAGGCATAGGAAGCACGGCCGTTGCACGTCAGCAAAGCATGTACTGTTTCATTAGTGATGAAAATTGAGTGTTGGTTGCTCTGTGCAGAGTGAGAGGTAAACCTTGTTTCTTGTGTGGGAGGACCTAAATTAAGAAATAGCATTACAGTGATTTTCCAGGATGCTAGGCAAAATCGTGTAGAAACAGATTATTCGTTTTATCCGTTATACAATCACAGGATCAATCTGTAACCAAATAAAATTCTGTAATCTGGTTTGATAAATGTGGATGGTGACATTCATACCAAAAGCCTGAGTCAATACTTAGCTTATTCTATACCCTTTAGTCTTATCATATTAGATGGAGGATTAATGACTGTACTGGTGAGTCGCACTTATTCACTTATTTTTTTTAATTGTCTGTGCCTTTAATTTTTAAGAATTGTTGGCTAACTTTATATAAACAATCTGCCTTTTACGATTTTGCTTACAATCTTGAGGACGTATTCTGGTGGTGATATTACACTGTGTTGTGCTTTACTCATTTTTCAGAGCTTTTCCGCTCGGTGAGACTGACTGTGGAGTAAGCTCCTACTCAGCATGGAACGATAAAATCTCATTATTCTTCTCGTCCTTTGTCCCCGGCATATCCGGTGAAACTGAATTATCTGTAGGAATTTACTGGATCAACACTGAGAATGAAAACGTTGCAGTAATAATCTGCGTGTAACCTTTTTGTGTAATTGCTCTGTTATTGTAGGTCTTCAGAGACAATGATCCCTTATCTGTTTCAGTCTGTCAGCTCAAGTGAAAATCAGCTGAGATCACAGAAGAGTCTTGATGTAAACAGCGATCCGCCTGTCCACTAATAGCTTGTTATTTTTGATGTCTGGAACTGTGTCTAACAATTAAATGCTCTTGGGCTGATGAAAGTAGAGTTCACTTTTGGGTGGAAGTGAGATTTAGGAAGTTAGCAGGAAGCTGCCTCTGCGTTACATGGCCAAGCTAAACTGTGGCCTGTTTAAGAGGTTATGTTTGCTGTGGCATTTCGTAAATTTGGATATTTGTCAGTAAAACGACAAGAAATATATCATTAATCAGTCTGGCCAGCTTAGTTAATTTCAGTGATACTGTATGAATTGGTGGGGCTTGTGCTCGTGCTGTGGCAGAGGCACTGCCTGCATGGTGCTTTGCTAGTCCTCTGGGGAGGAAAGCTGTCAGCCCTGGGAACAGCATGGTTCACAGACGACGTGATACCACCAGATATCAGGGAGCCAAAACAATACATGTTAATAACGTTAAAGTGTTCTTGAAGATCTGCCGAGAGGTGCTACTTCCTCTGCCACCTGTCAAGGGTTGGCCTGCCACCAGCTTCAACTTGAGGTCAGTTCTTTCTGTGCGCTTGGGATACAGTCCTTGATTACTTGATGTTTTTTCCACTAGGCTTTGTGGGATGGACAGTGTATGGTGGCAGCGTTAAGTGAGACAATTTGGGGATCATGTTAAGTGAGACAATTTGGGGATCACGGCTCTATTTACTGCAGGTGTTTGAAGTAAACATTCTTCAAGACTTTCTTTGTGGCTCTTGATGAGTGTAATAGATAGCTTCTGTTAGTGCTGTATTTTGGCTCCTCTGCCACACTAAGATTTTTAGATATAGAAATATATTAGTTCGCTTAACCCAAACTCCATTGATAATGTAGTGCAAGCTTGCAAAGGGTACGTTATAATTATATTAGGGTCAATTAACTCTGATTTGAATTAAATCCACTGTAAAGGACGTAAGTATTCAAGTCACTTAAATGTAGATGTCTGATACCATTTCAGATGGCCTGCTGACTTGTGGCAGTGCATGGATCCGTCTGCCAGCCCCAGGTGCCTCAGGCACACTCACACGTCTGAAAAGGATGCCTGTCTTTGGGTACCTGCTGCTTTTGTCACATCCTGAAAGGCTGTCATGAAGACAGCAAACGAGAGCTCCAATTTGGAGTAATGCCAACATGACTAGGGCTGGGATCGGTTGTGCTGTTGGTTGGAGCTGGATGGAAACCCTGGATATTGGGCTTGGCATATCACATCAGGGTCTGTTTGCTCCCTGGCCCTTTTTTCCCTATTCAGAGCCTCTGCCTGTATATCTTTTAGCTTACAGTTTGTGCGTGTGTGTTTGATGCAATTGCTGATTATGGGATTGCATAGTTGTCTGCGTGGCCCTTGCCTCACTCAACGTGAAGGACAGATGATGCTCAGCGATTCATTACAGCTCTGTAGTCAGAGATTGTTGTTTGCAGGATCACAAATGTGTTTCCTGCAGATGTTGAAACATGAGGCAGGGGGTTATAAGAAAAGAGAGGATGATCTCATGTCTAAGCCAGTTGAGTGGTGATCTGGAGAACTGGAACTCTGCCTCTAGGATGCTAGACAAATAACTTGAACCAGGCTTTCTGTCCTAGGCCTAACCCTTTTTCTCACTTCCGCAGATAGAGCAGCATCCTCAGCTTGGTTTCATGTATCCTGTCAAAATGAATGTGGTAACTCGTTGGTAGTTGAGTGTGCAGTTAGGGGAAATGGTGTATTTTCTGGTTTATGACTTGCGAATTTCTTCTTCATTACAGTGACTGGATAGCCGTCAGCTGTTCCCTTTTCTTGACTGCCCTGGAAGTTTGCAACAGTTCCTCAAAAACTGACATGGCATGGCTTGTCTGTTTACCAAGGTTCTTTAATGTCCTCCTTTAAGTAGGACCCAAGGTAAAATAAACTAGAATATAACAAACCAGCTAGACAACATGCCTATAAACACAGTGCTGCTGCTTCTCTCCCATCTGCCTTTTTATGCCACTGCTGAATTTGGCTGATAGAATTTAAAAAAAAAAAAAAAAGTCTTTGCAATTATTATTACAGGAGGAGAAATAATGGCGGATTTGTGTGTCTTCCTCTAATTCTGAAAAGCTGCTTGCTTTCTGTGCTAAAGATGGCTTGTTCTGTTGCCCTGGCATTGAGCTGCCTTGAATGAAAGCTATGAACTGAATGTATGTGGAAGTCTTTCTTATTCAGACTTAGATTAAAAACATATAAGTAAAACCAGGGTAATTTCTAACCTCAGACTGTTGTTAGGGCTGGCAGGATCAGAGAAGGGATATCGTAATGTTTTAGTGATCATAATGAAACAAAATTTTTATGGAAATGTCTGCATGTAAGTTGCTCAAGAGCAAGGGTTTGGCAGTGGCATAAATCGCCATTCTTTAAGATTTATTCTGCCCTTTCAAAATTGGGGATTAGGAATAATTTCCTTGAGACCACATGGTGCTTTTTTTTTTTCCCTTTTCAATCTGAAGCATGTACTGGTGGTTCATGTCTGACTGAATCTGAGAACTGATCCTGCCCAGCAGTTTCCATGTGTTTTTAGAGATGCAGAAAGGAATAACCTCCCCTAATACACTTTGATGGTTGGAAGTGGTTCCAAAGTTTAAGGCCTCTGGTGGCCCCTGATTTCAGTAGAAATCTTCACAAAGTGTCTAGAAAATGTTGGCCTATGAAGAACCTGTATAAATCCTACCAGCTGTTATGCAATTTGTCCACCAAAGCCTCTCACAGGTCTCTGTAGACAGCTGAGTTGGCCAAGGGCTTCAGTTGGAATTCCCAGGTTTGCAGAGGGCACTATTGCTGTTCGTTTATGGTTAAATGAGCAGCTGCCACATGAACTCTCCTGTGCTTTTGCTGTGAATTAGATGCTGGAATTTGTTTTCTGTTATTTTCTTAGATGCAGTTAGGTGCAACTTCGGGAATATACTGTTTGCAGAAAAAGCTTTCAAAGTGAAGTTGGTGTGAAAAGCTGCATTAAAATGACTAAACAGGCCCTTACTGCAAAGGGTTGTAGTTGTCTGGAGCAAGCTGCTGACTGTTGGTGCTCTCAACTGGCTTTTCAGTTCTAAAATTCATGTCCCTTGATGTGAATGCAGGACATATCCTGGTACCTCACCTTGTATGGGGAGGAAGATACAAAGAGGAACTTCATCTCTGTCCTGCCCTGACCATGTGAGCATCTTAATATAGAAGCAAAGCATGGGAACCAAGAATTTGCCACTACAGCAAAAAGGCTATTAACTAAATACAGATTTTTTTTTTTTTTTTAAATACTGGGATTGTAATGCATGGAAGCATATATATTTGAATGTATGTAATGGATCGATATAACTGCTCCATTCTTTTGTTTATCTGTAGAGCTGCTAGAAACACTTGGATGACTGGAATTCAAGATACTTGGTTCATGCTGTTACTCTGATGTACAGGAAATAAGGAAATAGGCACAAGAAATTTCTCTTGTTCAGGCAAGTAAATATTTATACCTCCATAGCTTCTATGAAATTAAGTTCTTGGTAAACAAATAAATTGTGGGAACCTTCCTGAAGTGGAGGAACCAATTTGCTCTGTTACAAAATACAGTTTAAAAGGAACATAAGAATTTTAATTACTTTTTTTCTTTATTTAATAGTTAAAAGATCTGTCATCCTGAACTCTGCTTTGAAAAACTGGGAAGCCTCCTCTGTGTAGAATTGAAATAGACATTCGACAGTTGCCTTGAATGAAAATTAACACAAAAATGTCTGTCATAGATCCTTACCAACACATTGTGGTAAGTAGCTTTGAATCTTCTAGGTATACTACCTGGTATAATATATACTGGCTCGTATAATATATCCTATTAGAAATTACTCTAAATAAGGACAGAGCATTAGAGTTATCATTAATTCCTTAAAGAAATGGTAAGTGTGGCTAGAGCAAATTTCTTCAGAAATTTATTTGAATGAAACTTGAAAGATTCAAGTTAGGTTTTCGAAATCACATCATGGCTTTGAGTGTAGTTGCTCATGTGTAATTCAAAATGGAATACGGGCTCCGAAGAACCTCATGGGTATGATGTCGTAGGGTATCCCTCTAAAGGACTTGCCTGTTCAAAGTGTTTCACCGAAGCGCCTGTAGCTAACTATTTCATACAAGTTCTTCCGTGTGTTGATTGTCAAACTGAACTGTAGTCTACAAAAGTAACATCATGCGTCTTTCTCTCTTACAATATGATTTTTTTTTTGTACAACTCCAGTTCCCAAATAACAGTTTTTTCCCATTTCATCAGTATGTATAGAGGCATAAGTTGGCAGGTTTTTATATTTAGATCTTAAACTAGCGTGTGTCAGTGATTTTGATTCAAAGAGAATCTTCAAAATACAGCCTGCAAACCCTAGGTAAAGGTCAGTGAAATGATTTGTGCTACTAAACTGCATGCTGCTGCCAAAAGCTCCTGCTCCCTCCTTTCTGCTTTATTCCAGTGTTCCTGCTGCATCCCTTGTACCAGCTCTCAAAGGTATCTGATTGGAGTGAGCCAATTGACCTTGCAGAGTTGGCAGAAAAACAGTTCAAAGTGAAAGATTATTTCTCTGCTGTCAGAGCTGGGCCAAGGGAAGGGTACAACCATGTGGGCACAACCTGTGTAAGTAGAGAAGTAGGGATAAGGGAGGGAGGAGAAACGAAATCGGAGCAGAACTGCCCTTTGTATGGCAAGTAGTGGAGCGGGTCAGCAGCTTGGTGAATGCTGACTTCTGGCTGTAATGTTCACTCACGTCTCTCTGCTTGAGTGACTTTCCAAAGTAAACGCTGAAATTGCAATTCCTACTCAAACTGAAATCTTGAAACAAGCTGGGTGTGTTCATATCAAGCACTTTTAGTAACAGTCCCAGAACCTCAGGTCAGGAAAAGTGATACGTACTCAAAGATAGTTACCATACACTTCTCATACTGTTGAACTTTTACATTGCTAAAAATATAGCGAATACTTCCTTGAAATGATCTCTTATCAATTATGTGGTTTCTACCCCACGCAGTCACATCCTTTACATGAGTTTGCAGCCAGCAGATGTCAAACTAGTGTTTTACTCACTCTGTAGTGCTGTGAACGCTGCTGTAAAGACAAGTTTCAGGTTGATGTTTGTATTTAACGGTGTTAAAACAATACACTATCTTCCTCCTTTCTGCATCAGTGCCCTCTCCTGGATGGAATGCTTGGTCTAATCTGTGCACCTTTATGGAAGAAGTTTCTGAGGCACTCGGTTATATTTCATTGAATCGTTCATACAAAAGATCTCTTTTGATACCAGTTTATATACCATAATGAGCAAAATGCAGCCTTAGAATTGTGCATAGTTACAGTCAGCTGGCAATGCTGAACTATTGCTGAAGGAATGTTGCTGATGCGGGAAGGAGTGCTGTTAATGGAAGAGCTGATCCTATAATTGCTTGAAAAGTGAATGTAAATCTTCGAGGCTTCTTAATTTGAAAATTGAAATTGCATGGGAAGCTTTACTAAAACTTTGAGCAGTCAAGGGCAGCAGGCTCATATCAATGCAAAAATCTTGAATTTTAATGATATTTGACATTAAAGGACTCAAAACAATTCTGCATTTTCCAAAAGTCCTTCTGTTAACTATTACGTGTTTTCCAATCTCTTTCTTTTTCTTTTTTTTCTCTTTTTTGTGAAAGACTTGGAGGAATAAAACAAGGCATTCACAAAGTTACTGCAGGTACAGACAGAACTGATTGTATCAAAAATGTTTTTAGATTCAGAATAAAGAATTCACACATAATACATCTTCATTTACACTTATAAGGGGATAAGTATTATAACAACAGGGAAAACCACTTCAAGGTAAAATCTGTGTGTGTGTCTATGCACAAATGTTTGTCTTAATTGTAATACTCTGTGAAAGAAGAGCACGGACTCTTCAAAAATCTGTTACTTCAGAAAACAGGCAAACATTTTCATTTGTCCAGCCCAGTCATCAGCTCCAGTGTCCTTAATGTTAAGGAAGTAAAAGTAGTAAGTCCTTATTACACAATCTATCCATACCAGAGCTTCCTGATTGGTATTTTGTGTGCAAGTATATCTCCCGGTTGAGTTACGTTCTCTGACTCAGCATTCTAGAATAGGAAAAATACTATACTCAATGCATGCAAATTCCTGGCTTTCTCAGTAAGTGTGGAAAGTTCGTAGGTAAAACCCGGTGGTGTTACAGGGGATTTTAGCGCATTGTTCTGTTTCCAGTCCCAGAGTGGGAAGGTAAGGGTGTTTATGTACATACAAATAGTGATATGTAAAACAGAGGAAATCAGATAATGAGGGAAATTTTACTGGGAGAGAGGGGGAAAAAAACCAGCCAAAGGTGGGAGAAGAACAAAGGAGGCAGGAGGAGGAGTTAAAGAAATGGAGAGCTGTAGTGTGAGAACAGGAGATGCTGAACCATGGCTGTGCTGGATACTTGTGTATTGAACCAGTAGAAAGTGGATACTGTCCACAGGAGCTTCCATGATTCTCTTTTCTTCTCTAAATTTATGGAGAAAGAGGAAGTGAAACGAAACATCTCTGTCAAGCTAGGTCAGTTTGGATGACAGGATTTAGGGGTTTGAATTAATTGTGAGCATCTGAAACTTTTAACCTGGCTTAGATTTTTAAAGGTATGCAGATGTTGCTCCACTCAGTGTTGCAACATTTTAAGTGATTTATATACCATCGTCTGTTTTTCAGAAGTAATTGAGGAGTTGGCAATGTACAGATTTTTATCAAGACTTACGATGAACATCTGTCACTTTAGAAAATGCAGCTTAGTCATCTAAACTAGCACGGGCTGGATTTATAAAGGTGTTCAGAGTCAGTACATTTCTGGTGGTATTTCAGGGGGCATCTAACTTTATAACTCGGTCTTTCCAAAAACTAACCAAAAAAAATGCTTCTGAAAGTTATGCTAGCTGTTAATAGGGACATTTAGGCCTCTTAGGATCCAGTTTCTAAGGGTATTAAGTGGAAAATAAGTGCAATCGGAAATTGAGACAAAGTTTCATGAAAAACATTTACTTTGGGTTATGAAAAGATCGAGACTTTTCAGCTTCCTGTGTGGATCTGTGTATTTCTTCTTTTTACTAAGAGGGAGATGGTTTACTTTAGTAGTTGCTATTTCTTCCCAGTGTGTGATTATGGCCAAATATTAATAACTCTATAATTATAAGCTTCAGTGTGTTATTTTGGGTGAGGCGCAGGGAAAGAAGATAATGGTTTTTTTTTGTTTTGCCAGACCTCTGTATGTTTGCATTCGTTTCAGAGGCTACCAGTTGGTATGATGGGGCTTGCTGCTTAAGTCAATAAAAAGCAGTTCTCACGATAGTATTAGTAAAACAGTTCCGACTTGTAGTAGAAAGGAGTGATGATCTCTGTACTGCTGTAATGAGAATACCCTACGAAGTGGTGGTTTGACCTTGGTTTCATGGTAGGCATTTTGTTTAGGCATGAGTCTCATGAGTAGGACCAGGAGATGCAAGAAAACTACTTTACAGAAGTGCTTTTTGTCAGTGAGCATCTTGTAGTATCCCCGTTTTATAGGCAGGACTCTGGTGCACCGGAATGGCAGGTGAGTTGCACATAGCAGCTGAGAACTAAATCCAGCACACCCATGGCCCATACTTGTAACTTAAAACTCCAACCTCCTCTTTGTTGCTAAATGTTCAGTGATCTCTGATTTGTGGTCTCTAGTGAGGACAGGCTCTTTCTTAACAGCTAAGAATAAGGAGAAGGGTGGTGTGTTTGTACTTTGGGCTGTTTCTCTTAATTATAAGGTTGTATATGACAAAGGAACTACCATCAGTCTGTGTGAACAAACTCTGAGGCCAGGGCCGCATTGTGAAACCGACACTTCAGCAATCTAACATGCGTGCGAAGGTGGCACACGCTGATAAAACCGCTTCAAACAATTTCAAGAGGCAAACTGAAAACAGGGATCCATGAGAGCTGTTTTCTGGAGATTCACAGGTTGTAAAAATTCTTGAAGCGGGGTAAATGGGAGAGCTGGGGTAACCTTATGTAGCTGTGTTCACAGTAGTACCAGCTGCTCCCAGGTACCCGTTAAAATCCCTGTTTACCCTGCTGTGATGGAAGACTCTGGACTTTTTTTTGCCATGTGGCAGGGGCAGAACTTCGTTCAGTTTGTTCAGAAGTCCCACCCTCCTTCCCATTCATCCATCTGCTCTCGGAAGCTGTGATGTAAAAGGTGATGAATGTCACAAAATCACTGTCACAAAAATCATGTCACACAAGGCAGGCTGTTACATAGGTGTTGCCTTTAACAACTTTGAATTCCCACATCTAAACCATTTTCTCTTGGGTTTGATGCTTTTGAGGTGAGTTAACGGTCCCAGTTGGGAGAATCGGTTAGAGGCCGGATTCCACTTTTACTGCGGTTGGTGAACCACTTGCTGTGTAATGACAATTTCAGTACACCATTTGTAAGGTTATAGTTTACATTGCCACAGTTTTCCCCTGCCTGCTTACTTGTTCTTTGAACCAGACAACTCCTACAGCTTACAGGGGAAAAATTACAGAGCTGAATTTACTGCTGGGCAGACTATCACGAAATGAGCCTTCAGCAGTTGTCACAACGTGTGGGTGATTACAGCCTTAATGAAGATGCAACGATTCGGTGTCTGGGTCAGCCGGCGTCTGCAGTGGAGTCATAACCTCAGGATCACGGTGGGCATTTTCTCCTAGATGTTTAGCTGTGGTGACGTGGCTGTGCCTTTGCAGACCCTTACAGGCTTGTGGAGGAGTTTGTGTTGGTATAATTTGCATTGTTTTTTAATGCGTCCTGACTCAACTGTTACTTAAGCATTCACAAGCCACTCTTGATGTCTTTAGAAGATTGGGTTTGGCTTTTTTCTTTTTTTTTTTTGAGAAATTGATATATAATCTATTAAAAAAAACTGTCATTTTTTTGTTTATTTGTATTAAAGAGATGCAGTTTGCTTCCAGTCTTTGGGTGCAAGTGTGTTGTAGATGTGAAATAATGAGGTTTGGCTGAAACAACCTGTTCTGAAATAGTGATGAGAACCACCTGAAGGCCCTTACAAAGTCTTAACAGTTGAAGCAGCAGTAGCTTAAATGGAGGCATGTGCCACTGTTGAAAACTAAGTCACGTATTGTTTGCTTATTTGTTTCTTCCTTTTTTAAAAAAAACAAAGGAAGTATCCGGATGGAAAACATAGCAAGAAAGCACCAGGCACAGCCTGAATAAGTGTGTCCCGTGTCCCATATCAAGGGTATTGTTTATCATTTTAAATAAACGTCATTTCATTTCCTGATTCCCGTACTTCCCCCATTTCCTTTTGATTGGAATATGTTGTAAGACCTTTAATATTTGGTTACTTCTTTAGGTCCTAACGACTGATACGCAGTGTTTATTTTCATGTAGTTTACAAAGTTAATGGCTGTTCAGGCAAAGATAGAAAATATCACTGTATCAGTTTTGTAAATGGAAACCTGAGGTAGGGATGTACCACTCTATGTAACAGGCATCTATTTGAGGTCCCACAGGAGGTGTGCTTTTGATAACAGTGGCTTGAGCTGTAACAGCCAGGCAGCTTGGACCTGCTGCCCTCTGTAGAGGCAGAGCTCAGGCCTGAGGTGGTCCCCTCCCACCCGAGTGCCCGGGTTTCAGTTCCAGGAGAGCGAGCTGGCTCCCCCCAGGCTCTACCAGCAAGTGAGTCAGTGTCTGGGCGCTGCAGGCAGGCAGACAGCTTGGGTGTCTTAAGACTGGCCTTAAGATAGCAGTGTAGATGTAAGCACTGAGTGGCAGTTGCGTGAGACCCGATCCTGGCCCGAATACATAAAACTCAAAACTTGCCCACGAGCTCTGCGCTGCGTCCCTGTAACCGCCGATGCCGTCTGCCTTGCGATATGCAGTGGTGATTCTCATAATGTATTCAATAGGTTGGTCAAACTTACGGCTATGTAGATACAGTAAAATAGATCTGCGTTATTGACCTCTTTTCATAGAGTAAACTTTTGTTTCTTAATTTCACGCCTCTTTCTGCTTCCCTATTTCGTTCAGGATAGACCTGCTCTTAGAAAGGCAGCTCCTGCTGTGTGCTTGGGCTTTGCAGGAAACAGGAAGCTCCAGAAACCGCATGAAATTTGCTTGTGAATGTTTTAACAGCTTGCTTTTCACCTTCCCTCCATTGTCTTAAGGATACTTGCACTTCAAATATTGATGCATACTAAAAAGGTACACTCCATGCGTTGCTACCTATATCCCTTGCATGTGTAGCATATCTGTTCCAGAACATATACTTTGGAATAATTGCCCCCATTCTTTTTACTGGGGGAAGGTAATTATAAGGACAAGCACACTGTTAAGTAGCGCCCCCCCTGCTTTTTGTTTCCTAACTGTACCAAGTTGTCCCTGACTGACTAAATGCCTTAAAGCAAAGCAAGTTCTGTAGAGAGGAGGAGTGTTATGCATTGAGATTAGTAGGTGTGGCTGCAGGAAAATCAAGCAATCCCAGTATAAGGTCTGACCTTTCAGTAAAGCTCCAGGGTGCAGTTCAGCTTTAAGATGCTCTATCCAGTATGAGTTTCACTTACATTTTTGACTCTCTGTGATTTCTCTGTCTCAGTTTTTGGACAAAAAGGAACCCATTTTGATAGGTGGTTTTTTGGTTCTGGAGCTTAATCACCTCTAACTCTCTGACTTCCAGGTGGAACACCAGTATTCACACATATTCACTGTGACAGTAAGGAAAGCCACAAATGTCACAAAAGGAGCGATTGGTGACATGCGTGAGTATTTCTCTTTCTATTTTGCCTCTTTCTTTTAGCAGACTGTTCCCATAGGCAGGGGAAGATGACACATCAAGCTTGTTGTGCATTAAATGGTTGCTAGTGGGTTGGTGGTTTCTTTGTGCCTTGCTTGTTAAAGCGAGGGCAATGTACCCATTTCATTGCTCACTCGCTCTAACTCAGAAAGCAGATTTGCCGCTCCTTCTTTCCATTGATCCAGAAAAGCTGAGTGAGTTGTAAACAATTTGCCTACAAGCAAGCAACACCTACACCTAGTTTTTTGGCTCAGTCGGAAGTGCTGCTGAGTCGAGTGAAACTGGCAATTGCTCTATCTTCAAAAGGCTGTGGTTTGGTGGTGGGAACACTTAAAAAGAAAGCAGCACAGAGCTCTGAGTCAATGCAGCAAGAAGAAAAAAAAGAAAATAATCCAAAATGGATAAGCAGATCTTGTGGTGGAGAGCTATATAAGACACCAGTGCTTCTTCCCTTTTCTGTTTGGCTTCTGCGCCTCTGCATGTAGTAGCTGAACAGGAAACCACCAAGAAGAATGACCAATGAAAACTCGGTGTCTGCTCTTAAGGGGGGAAGAGGGAGAGAAGAATATATTGGCTGATTCTGTGAAAAGAATATTGCCGCTTCCTTGATTATGACTGTTTTGCTCTCGGGTCTTCTCTCCTTTTCCCTGGAGCTTCATCCAGAGCGTTGCGTAGCCCAAGACCTGCAGGCTGGGGCTGGGAGGATGAGTGTGGTGCCTCGCTCTTGCTCTCTCATTGGGCTCGTTTGACATGCAGTTGTTTCTCTCCCACCACATTCCTGGAAACTGCTTTCATGTCAAACTCCAGGAGCTGCTCTGACACACAGCTTTGCTTCAGTGGGTTAATGGTTTTTTTTTTTGTTGTTGTTTTTTTTTGTTTTTTTTTAAAGTGTCTACCTTTGATATCAAACTTGGTGGGGCAGGTGGGAGGGACGGTTGGAAGGGAAATGTTCAAGAGCCACAAGTACGAGGGGAGAGAGGGGAGCCCTGGAAGAAGGAATTGGGAATCTATTTAGCATCTGCTGTGGGGCGAAGGAAAGGTGCACACAGAAAAATGCAATGGGGTGTTATCCTGGTGGCCTCCAAGAGGGTCTTTATATAAGAAGACCTCGGGAAAAGTGCTGTAAAGAGTAGAACAAGGAGCCCGCAGGTTTGCATGTGTAAGGAGATGGGTTAAATGGAAAGACACAGGTTCTCAGACACAGAGGTCTCTGGCATGAGATAGTGTGGGGAACATGGGAAGGGGGGAAAGGGGATTGAAATGGGGACCCCATGATATGATATTCAAGGGAGTATGAAAAGGGTGAAGAAAGCCAGAAGACTATGGCATTATTTCCACCCCCTCCCCACCTCAGGACAAGTATGGTCCCGTAGTATAATTTCCAAATGTTATCCATCAATATAATTGGATTTTTTTTCCCCAGACAAAACTCTTATCTTACTAAATCATCAAAACCAAAAAGTTACTTAGGAGGAATCTTTTATTTTGCTAAAACCTGGCAGAACTATGCTCAAGGGCCACTGAAACCCGCTTGGTTTCCTGTGAGGCAGCTACAAGTGCTCTGTAGCCTGAGGCACCTGCAGTCTGGGGCATCTCTGGGTGAGCTTCCAAGTTCCCGGGGCTTGTTCTTGAAGGCCTGGCAAATCCCCTGAAGTGAATAAACAACCCCATATCATTGCTTCTGACTTTATTTTGAGAAAATGAGAAATGTTTTTATTTCCCTTCTATATACAAAGCTTGGTGTGTTGGAGCCTGGAAGCTATTTGATCAAATCAGGAATCACATTAATTACCCAAGAAAAATGCATGAAGCTGTGAGCGGTGGAGGATCTTTACAGTTGATTGTGCCAGCCTGTATATATAATTTTTTTTTTTCAGTTGATTTGACAAAGCTGTAACTTGTTGAAGGAATTTCTGAACTTTTACATTGGGTTTCTGATCTCAAGGATGTAGGATTCACTATCAGCGAGGGTGGCTGTGGTACATAATATGAGATGCCTTGCTTGGGATGGGTACCCGAGTGTTGCTCTCCCATGACGGACACTACTAAGCTGTTGACTCTTCTGGTGGGTTTCTCCTGATATATTCTGTTGGTTTTGCCCCATTATGCATAGACAGGGACTACTTTGTGGGCAAGAGACGTAACTTTACATTGTGGTGGTGATGGAGGTCCTGGGGAATATGAGATATTTTGTATGCTTTGCTCTTCTTTTTCCATATCGGTCTTTCCAAGACTTTCTGGAATAGCTATGAAAGATCGGAGTACATCTAAGTTTATTAAATATGTGGAAGTCCTTACAATTATGCTGTTTGTGTGATGTATTTAATCTTAAGGATTTGAAGTCTACCTCTGCTTGAGGAGTTTTAGATTAGGTGTCTGGTGTGCATGGTGCCCCAACTGTGGGTGGGCATGGAGGGCCTGACTTTCCTGGTGTAGTTATCCACACCTCTGCCTCCTCAAGCCCAGGCTGGGAAGATATGCAGTATTGTAAGCAAATTTTTCAAGATTTCTTGACCTATTCATTAATGGGGAGCGTAAATGGTTGTGTCATCCATAAAACTAGGTAATAGATGCCCACTACACTGTAACCTCCACAGGCAATGTGTTTTCCTTGAGTGAACAGTTCACGCACACAGTACTGCAGATTCAAGACATATTTTTAGTGTCCTGGCTGATGCAGGTGGCTGGAACAACAGAGAAAGCTGGAGCTAGGATAGCTTCCAGTCTTAATTTTTTTTTTAATTTTATTTGGCTGAGATTTCCCATTGTCTCTGTAAGCTTTAAATTTTTTGTAGAGTGATCTGACAAAGACAAGCAATCAAATCTGAATCTGGGTCATACCAGGATCTGAGTAGCTAGGCTACAGTAGCTGCTTTTGTTTCTCTCTGATAAAGCACGTCAAAATGAAGGAAAACGGCAATAATTGCATCATAGAAACTTTTCATGCAAATGCTTTTCATATATGAAGGAAGCCGGTCTGCTTACACCAGTTTGTCATTCTGTGAATGTGTGTGTGTGGATGGTAAGAATGTATGACCCAGAACGCTTGGGAAGGGGAAAAGAAAAGTTTTGAGAGCAGACTGCCTCTTTCCCAGGAGTTCATTCAAGTCCTTTCTTATTTCAGGTATCTCTGCCCATTTACTGTTGCCTTCATATAGGAGTTTTCCTTTACTGATTTCACTTGTTTTAATTTTGTGGTATCCCTTCCAGGGTGGCTCTCTCACTCTAGATACTGTCCTATCAATATCCAACCAATGCAGCTCTATCTTTACAAAAGATTTAAATTCTGTTTTAGTGACTGCTGCTCTAACACCTGTGCTCAACTCTTCTGGCTAAGTCCCTTTACAGGCCGGAAGATTTAAGAGATGAGCAACTGCAGCAGATGTGTGGTGGGTTGACCTTGGCTGGCCACCAGGTGCCCACCAAGCCACTCTATTGCTCTCCTTCCATCAACAGGATGGAGGGAGGAAGTAAGATGAAAAGCTCTCATGGATCAAGATGAGGACAGGAAGATTGCTTACCTATTACCATCACAAGCAAAAAGACTCAATTGGAGGAAATTACTTTAATTTATTGCCAATTAACTGTAACGGAGTAGGCTAGTTAGAAATAAAACTACAAACACCTTGCCCTCTACACCTCCCTTCTTCCCAGGCTCAACTTCACTCCTGACTCTTCTACATCCTCCCCCCAAGCAATGCAGGGGAATGGGGGTTTGGTCAGTTTGTAACATGTTGTCTCTGCAGCTGCTCCTTCCTCATGTTTTTCCCCTGCTCCAGGGTGGGCTGCCTCCCACAGCATAAAGTCCTTCATGACCTTCTCCAATGTGGGCCCTTCCTATGGGCTTCAAGAACTCCTCCACCATGGGCCCTTTCCATGGGGTACAGTCCTTCAGGAATGTACTGCTCCAGCATGGGTCCTGGTGGGCCACAGTTCCTCTCAGAAAATCTGCTTCTGTGTGAGCTCTACATGGGCTGTGGCTTCCTTCAGGGCACATCTGCCTGCTCCAGCGTGGGGTCCTCCACGGACTTCAGTGTGGATCCCTACTCCGCCACGGCTGCATGGGCTCTACTCCATGGGCTGCAAGGGGACAACCTGCATCAGTATGGGGGAATCTCTGGTTTGGCACTTGGAGCATCTCCTCCCGCGCCTTCTTCACTGACTTGGTAACTTCATAGTTCCTTCTGTCACATTTTCTTCTTCCTCTCTCGCAGCTGCTGCACAGTGCTTTTTACCGTTTATGTTATCACAGAGGTACCACCAGTGCTGCTGATGGGCTCATCTTTGGCTAGCAGCTGGTCCGTCTTGGAGCCAGCTAAAACTGTCTCTGTCTGACATGGGTCAGATTCTGGTATCTTCTCACAGAAGCCCCTCCTGCTGCCCAAAACCTGCCGCAGAAGCCCAAAACAAGATGGGATACGTCAAAATCGGCATGTTTTTGGTGAGGATTTAATTATCTTAATTGCTTAGCGTTCTGCTTGTTGCAGGGGTCAATAGACCTTGTAAAATCACTTCTTTGACTGGAGCTTTTGGAAAAGGCTCCAAGGCCTTGTCCCCAGTCCAGTGAGGCTTTTATATAATGGATGTTTAGTTTTGAATCTACTCCAGATACCACACCATACTGTAGAGCCTTTCCTTACTGCCATGACAGTACCAGAATTCATAGAAAAGACCAGAAACTGCAGCATTCTGCAAGAGAAACACTTGCAAACCGTGGTGGTTCTTTCCATAGGATCTGTCCCCTTCTGGATTTTCAAAGGGCTTGGTGGAAAACTGGGCCAAAGGAAGCATCATAAAATTTGTCTTACATCTTTAAAGATCGGTGTTTCTTTAAGTATACTGGCTTTCAAAACAATTGGTAGCATCTACAAAGGAAACCAGTTGTATGACTCTTAATAATCCCTAATCTTGCTTAATCCTGTTTTCAATTTGCAGATTTTATTTGCTTCATCTTTTTATGATGTTACGGTAATAAACAGTGTAATTCTGGGCATTTTAGGGAAAAAGTCTTTTCTTAAAAATAAAAACATTAAAAGTTAGGATAGCCTGTGGCACTGGTACTCAGCTTCTGTCTCAGTTTCTGTCCCCCCAGTTGGAATTAAGGATGCATTTCCACTGTAGTTGGACTGCTCAGACAAACAAGTTAAAGTACTGGGAGCACTCCTGTCAACAGAGCTAAATCCTGCTTGCAAAACTTGCGAGCACGGAGGTGGAAAGCAGCTTCTACAAGTGGCACTTGGCACAGTTAGCAATGCTGCTGCTGCAACCGGCAGGAGACATCCCCTGCAAGTCAGAGAGACGTTCTTCGGCTGGGCCAGTGCCACTGACCTGCCTTCTGGTTGCCTCCTGGTTCTCCAGAGGAAACGAGGAGCTGTGGCGTTGTGTGGGAGGTGTGTGCGCCTTTCCCTGCCCGCAGCACCAGCCTGGCCCTGGCTGTGGGATCTGCATCAGCAGTGTGGATGGAAGGAGGAGGTGATGTCCACCCTGGGGCTGCGCTCTCTTTCAGCCATAGCTCTTGGTGTTGGAGCTGGCTCATTTCAAGCCGGAGTCACAGTAGCCTGGTGCAGTTAAGGCGTACATATGCAGTGTTTTAAACCTGAGCTTGCTGACAGGGAAGGAATTGGAGATTTGCCTGCTTGTGTTAGGGCGGGGACAGAATAGTCTGTGTTACAGCAGCTCATCCAGGATTACTCCAGCTGTTCCCTGTATCACAGCTGGCTGGTCTTGCAGCTTGACTTAGATGCAGTATACTTGCCTTAACTGTTGAAATGTCATCAGATAATGCTCTTCCTGCAAGGCCATGAGGCAGGACCTGATTTTTGCAAGAGAACTTCAAGAGGAAAACAAGCCAAACTCCTCCCCTTTGCCAGCCTAACAAGCTGGAAAAAGTAGGTCGGAGTTGGCCAATCTTCCAGATCCTACAGGCTGCACATGCAGATCTTCACGTGGCCGGGAGCCATAAGATATATTACATGCTTAACAGAGCAAAGCAGAGGAGGGATGCTGGAAGTATCTTGCAGGAAGGAGATAGAAAAATTGTGCTAGGGTGCCCTGGATGGGCAACTGAGTCCCAGGATGACTAAGCTCTGTGGCTTCAGTCTGATTTGACTCTTTCTGACAGCCTTGGTACCAGCCCTACTTTTAGTTATGTTCTGTAGCGGTCCATACTCCATCACCAGCCGTAGCAGCTGACTGGCTCTCGAGCCATAGGCTGGTACTGAAATATGTATCCTGAAAAGATGTGTATCTTCAAAAATGAACAACAGTAAGAACTGCTCATGAAATACCTACTGCAGATCTCGGTCTAATGTTGAGGCAACTGTAGACGAGATTTCAGTTTGCTTGACACAGGCAATATTTTAGCCAGAAGCAGTGCTGGGAGCTGAAAGTCGTGTTGGAAACAGGCTCGTGTGTTCCACAGTGAAACTGAGCCAGAAAATGCTGCTCTTTTCAATTGCAAAAATACTTTTTTGATGAGAACCAAATTCTGTCTCCTGAACACTTACCACACAGTTATTGAGGCAGGAACTGTTTCTGGAAAAGGTTAGTGAAAACTTGTTTTTGTCTTAGAGGAAGGCTCTCCTGTTACTCCGTTACACCGTAATGATAATGTCAAAGCAGTGATGCTGGCTTAGACCAAGGATCCATCTTGCTTGATGCTCTGGTTGAAAGACCTCCTTGTCTCCCTGCCCTTGCCATGCTGTCACCAGCTGCAGCCCCAGGAGACGGAGCTTGACAGTGACTGGGAACTCTTTTGCTTTCTTGTGCTGTCTTGTCTCCAGGCAGAACTCCTTCAGGGAGCTGTGGACACCACTCTTTCTCAAGTTTGAGCCTTTCACTCCCTCCATTTAGGAGGATTCTCCTTCCTTTTATTCCATTTGTTCTCTGTAATAATTTGATTTTTTTTCATGCTTTCTTTTCCCTCTCATCCCCCTTACCAGGGAGGGCTTTGAAGTTGTGTTAGAGTTGGGCTAATGCCTGATCCTAGGGGAGAATCAGGAAGAACGTCAGTCACAGCCAGATACAAAGGATAAATCCGAACAGGGTAAGCGTGTGATACTTTCCTCTGATCCTCTCCAAGCACTTGGCTGTCTTCAGTAAGGGACTCCCTGAGCTGGATGTACTTTTGATGTAATTAGTAGCCCTCACTGAGTTTCTCTTGCATAAACTTCACTGGTTTTCCTTCAGTCCGCGTAAGTCTTCTCATCTACAGCTTCTTTGATAACGAGTTCTGCAGGTTGCTATCTATTGCATGGAGAAGACACTTGATTTGTTTGTAAAATGGGTTTTTGAAAGCGTGATCTGAAGCATCCTCTGGTTACTTGCATTTTGCAGGATGCTAACTGCCCCGTGTATGGGTCTGTACCAAAGAAAAATCCTTACGCATAAATAAATGTGCTAATTTATATATTTGTGACTGAATGTATTCTGGAAGGCGGGGTGGGGGGGGAAATCATTTAACCTTCATCACTACAGAAAGAAACACTTTTGTAAGGCCTGTAACTAAAAACTCTTCTGTCAAAGCGTCCGGCCAACAACCTTGTAGGACAGATGAAATACAGGGAATGTCTGCTTAATGCTGGGTTTTGCCAGGCTTAGTTGGCCAGATTAACTCGCGTGCACAGTCATACCTTTCCCTCTGGGGCCCTGTTAACGTCAGTGTGCATGTGCTGTTCTGACTAAGTGCTTTGTAACCCATTCATTCAGTAAATGAAATGCCTGTAATAACCCGACCGAGCAGCAAGGTTGGGGCAGACACGATTCACAGGTATCACTTTTAATTTTGAGTTTCCTGTAATTGCTTGCAGTAGCAATGGTGATGGCTTTACTTAGATGTGATGTTTACGTAGCCAGGCTGAGCTTACACTTAGCTACGGTTCTGCCCAGTTAAGACAGCTCCAGGTTTTTAAAACCTTCCTGACAATTGTCTGAATTAAAAAGTCAAGGGAAGAGCCTCGTCTCGCTCAAAGGCCTGGAGGCTGCGCTTCGGCAATAGAGTAAATCAAGCTCTAGGGCTGCTGGTAGAGGACCAAAACCTCTAAAGCCTCATGATACCAAACACAGATCCAGTGTAAACTTGTTCTGCCGATTCAGAAAACGTTGCCAGTTTAAATTTGTATTAGCGGACTTTATGCCAGGCTAGGAATAATCTCTACTCCATCAGCTAACATAAATCTGGAATAAAAGTCACATTGTGGGTTTTGAGTAATTTTCCAGGAATGTGATGATGTGCCTAAACCTACTGTAGACCAAATTCTCACTGCCCAGATCTGGCGTTACCGTGGACTGAACAAGGCAGCCACGCCACCTCTTCCTTCTCTCCTGCTTGTGTCTTTGGCAGAGTGGAAAGTTTCACGCTAAAAAAGCTCTTAAAAACTAGGCATTTCAATTAATTAAAAAAAAACAAAACAATTAATTAAACAAAACAAAAAAAAACCAAAACAACAAAACAACAACCAAACCAACCCTAAATCCCTTAGATTCTGGCATACCACTAGGAAACCAGATTTTTCTCTGGGCTGTTGCAAGGTAATGTTTTAGTCATTTTTCACTGCTGCCTGTCTGCAAAGGGAATGGTACAGGTAACCTAGAGAACCAGTCCAAGGGCAATCAAAAGAGACTTCAGGGCCTTGGGATGGCTGGTAAGGGAATCTGGAGCACAGGATATATTTTCCTCTCTCTTCCCAATCACGGGCAGTGACATTGGAAGATGGGCCCAGTCTATTAATACGTGGCTCTGGGGCTCAAAAACACTGAGACCTTGAAACCTGCACACCACAGCTGGCTATAAAGTAAATATCTTCACAAATTCAGACACTAGAGTCTTCTAAAAACGCAATTTTCCCAAGCATTAGAAGAGATCTTATTGAAAAGTAAAATTACTGAAAGAGAAATTAACCCTGTGTTGCTCAAACCAGGACAGGGGCTTTTAAGAAAGATGGGGACAAACTTTTTAGCAGGGCCTGTTGCAATAGGAGAAGAGGCAATGGTTTTAAACTAAAAGAGGGAAGATTTAGACTAGATATAAGGAAGAAATTGTTTACGATGAGGGTGGTGAGACACTGGCCCAGGTTGCCCGGAGAGGTGGTAGATGCACCGTCCCTGGAAACATTCCAGGCCAGGCTGGACAGGGCTCTGAGCGACCTGATCGAGTTGAAGATGTCCCTGCTCATGGTAGGGGAGGTTGGATTAGATGGCCTTTGAAGTTCCCTTCCAACCCAAACTATTCTGTGATTCTAAGAGAGTATTTTTTTGGTCTTGGTACATCTACAAATTCACTTTGAGCCTTCAGCTGACTTGTTTGGGTTCTTTTTTTTTTCTTCAAGGCTGGATCAGCGAAACCGCTAGTGGTGTCCCACCCCAGTAAACTGGATGGTGGTGCACAGCCTGCGCTGGGAGTTCAGGTCTTCCCTTTGCTTAAGTAACACCGGAGATGAAAAGCAGTGTAATACAAGGCACTAATAATCTCTAATAAGCATGTTACCCAATGACAGGATATCTCATAGCATAGCTGCAGCTCTGGGAACTGCCTTATTTCACTTGTTGTCACCTTCCGCTCACGAAATCTTGCACTGCATCATCCCTTTTGCAAAATCTCCCTTGAAGATGAAAGCCAAAAGCCCCGGCATTCCCTATGGTACCTTAGACAACCTGTCACCTCCTCTTTGAGAGCCCGTACTGGTAATCTCTCTGTGTATTCCTGGACGTTTTAGGTTCCCCGGGGCCTTCTGGCCTTCAGTCTAGCATCTGTATTAACTGTTAGACTGTGAATTTGTTTGAAGACTCTCAGAAGTTTCTGCTCCCAATGAATGGGAGGCCTGAATTTATAGCGGACTCGGCTACAGTCCTCTTTGAAAACGGAAATTCAGAACGGAGAGATCAAAAGTTTGGCCGTGTTGCTGTCAGCTGCTGCAGCGTTTGGTGGTATCGGATGGGGAGCTTGGTGATAGTGGGGCTGTGGTGGTTTTTAACGCCAAGGTTACCTAAGAGAGTGACGAGATAGACGCGTGTGCACGGGGCAGCCGGAGCCTGCCAGTGCTGCTCCTGGCATTCCCGGGCTCCACCTCATCAGGCGGGAGAAGAACCTCTTGGTTTCCAAAATCGCCCCCCCAGCCTCCGCGGGCAAAGACTTCGCATACTAATTTGTTGCCTGTGAATTGACGGGGGTGGGCTAAAACCAAGCCCATGTCTTCCCCTGAGCACCCAGTATCCTGATCGGACTGGTTACCGCCCCCTCCACCCTGTTACCCAGCCAGGTGCCATTGCTGGCTGCTCTACAGGGGACCTTGCCGCTCTGCCTTTTTTCCGTTCCTCCTTGCCCATCTGATACTGAATTAATTCATCAATTACCGGTGCCTGTGTTCTCCTGAACACAGGAGACGTCTTGTTTTAGGCCCTTGTGTTAGGCTGTCCTTTCACTAGCGTGCAGCAGAGAAAGAGTGAGCCAAATTTAATAGTTCATGTATTTGTTAATAAGTTGTTTGGGAAATGTTAATTATCTGGGAATTATTGATATTTGACAATTACTAAGTACTGTTTTTAGGAATTCCCTTTTTAAAAAGTGGAAAGTCGCATTAAACTGGGGAAAAAATGTGATTTAAAATTCATTACATTTTCACCTGACTGTGGCAGAGAGATCAAACCGTATTTCCATGCTGCTGCGAAGCATATTGTCCAGTGAGCCCCGTAATAGTCACTATTTGAATAAAAATTCAGTCATTATTTTTAAACGCACATCAAAACTATGTTTCTGGCCTAGGAAGAGATTCATGTAGCTTGTACCGTGCTGGTTTACTGGCATCGATACTAGTTACCGTTCAAGCTGTTGAAAACGCCGTCATGCCCCCTGCTTTGGGTTTCTCTAGGGGAATGGTAGGTTTGATAACTTCCGTAAAACTCCGAGGAGCCCTGCAGCCAGACAGCAGCGCGTATGTGCTTCAGTAAGCCAAAAAAATGGTGGAAAGTAGACAAAAATGGTCATTTGGGACATAGTAAGATTTTCTGAATGGGGTTGCACTTCATGGTGGAGGATGTTGGTTAACCAGAAGATAAAAACCTCCAATAAACCAAACTAATGTAGTTTTTTAAGGAAGTTCTGCCGTGTACATGCTGGAATATTCCTGTAATTGCGTAAACATTGTGTCTGGAGATCATGGGTCCAAAAATCTGGATCCAGATTTACTTTCTATAATGGCGATGGATGTATTAACTGAAATGAAAGTTAATAATAGTTTTATTTAATACCCGTCATGGTCACAAGTGTTTATGACATCCTTATGTGGGGAAAAAAGGCAAATAGTTATGGTGCAGATTTTTTTTGTAGCAAGCCACATTTTGGAATACTTCAAGAACTTTGAATTTCTTTCAACTTTTGATGGACAAATGAGATAAATTTTAATGTATGGTGATACTGGCTTCGTCCTTGGTGTTTTGTATCTGAACAGGCTTTCTGCAGTTTCTTTATGTCTTTTATGCTATTGAAATAATTGAAATTGGAATGACTGAAATATAAATTATGTCTGAAATATTAATTATATTAATATGGGAGCCTGATGACAGTCGTCTCACCAAATTAGTAACATAAGATCAAATGGTTTCCAGTCATTGTAGAAAATTTTACAGGTTTCTTTAATAGATTGCTTAAAGCATTACTCATTTTTAATGTGAAAATGATTGATCCTAATTACTGTCCATTGTGTGTTTCACTTCATGATTCACAATGTAATTTAGAGATAGGATTCTATAGCAATTACTTAACCTGGAGATAAATCAAACAAGGAAAAGTCATGGAATCCGTACTTCTACCTCTTAGCCATTTCTTAAGCTGGCGTGTTTAAAAATAACAGTCTGTCTTCAACCCCTGAAGATTTGGTGGGTGCTGTAAATCTTACAAAATCATGAGGATGAACATTTTGTTCATTACCTTTGTAATTCGTCTAGCTATAAGCTGCGAATTGCAGGACCCTCTGTGAGTTCCATTAACATCGATGGTGAAACTCTTGATTTTATATTTTAGAGTAAAGGTGGGGTTTGAGATACACTTGTACTTAATTGTCAGGTCATACTCGGTTTTTCCTGAGTGATACTAAAGGAGCCTGATCCCTCTTATTTCACCGCGTTTTCTATGCCTTTATGTGTGAAGCTCTTTGATGCTGGGAGGAATGTGATGGTTTAGTGGCATGAACATGTTGAGGCACTTACTGTAAATAGTGAGAGTGCCAGGAGGAGAGGAAAATAGAATCATACCGTTATGGCGGTGCATGCATGTGTCTATTTGCAGACCTTACCAACTTTACCTCCATTAAAAAGTTGAGATGCGTTGCAGATAGCCAGCCTGCAAATTCTGGAGGAGTCGTGCGAATGCTTGAGCAAAGAATAAGAGGCTCCGAAAAATACTTCCTGTGTCCTGAGGAAGAAGTACAAGAGTCTTACAGGTTGCTTCTTTTGAAAAGTCTGTGGTTGGTATTTCAAGTAGGCTGCTAACATAAAAGCAATTCCACGACAGCATTGTCTCTACATAGATAATTCTCGTGTATTGATTACACTCACAAAGCATCGGCTTTTGACCCATAAAGCATTTCATAAAGATGCTTCCTTTTAAAATCAAAATATAAACAGCAGCAGTGATCGAGCTGCTTTTCACTTACATTTTCAAATTGGGTTTTTTTGAAAAATGTACCTGGCAAATCAACTAGCAAAACCACAAACAGGAACCAAGCAAAAGGATATAGACTCTGTTTTAACTGTTTGATAACTTTAATGTTTTGAAATACATTCAGTGAATACTTTTGTGTTACTTGCCAGATTGCAGGTAGCTAGTTTTTGCTCCCCAGCCAATAATAGGGAGTAAGGTTTTGATTAATAGAGTACAGCTTATAGCAATAGCTTAGTCAGAGCACACAGTCTCCCAGTATTTTTCCTCTTTATCTGAAGAAGCAAGTTACAGAAGAATAGATTTTCATTTTTCGTAATTGAAAGTAGCACAAAATAAACTTTCAAACATGAAAGGGCGGATGATTAACTCTTTGCCTCAGGTTAAAAAAGGTAATAAAGGCAGGGAGTGAGGGGGCGGCCTGGCAATGCTGAGTAACGAAGAGTGATTTTTCTGAGTTTAGTTGTTCTTTGCCTTGGGTTTAGTTTCTGTTTCGACACTTGTTTGGAGTCAGCCTGAGAGGAAGTTAGTAATGGCATCTGTGTGCCAGCTGTGCGGTGGGACGGGGTTTCCACAGCCTTTGGGATTTTGATCACAGGTAGGAAACCATTTGCTGTTTGTGTTTAAAAATTAGAGTTTTGTAACTTATACCTAGGGCCAATCACGTAATCACATAAAAAATTGACCGCAAGGGGAAGCACTGCCGTTTTGCCCAGAACACTGTTCAGCACCAGTGTTTTGGTTAAAACCCCAGCTTCTGTAGGCAAGTTCAGTCTCTTGGCAGAGCAACTCTGTAGGGTTTACTGCCAAAGTCGTGCTCCGTATCCAGACTTCCCTGATGAGATCTTGTCACTTCTGATTTCGGTAGATATTTTGCTGTTCAGTTTCAAGGGTCCTTGACTCCCTTCTTCCTGGCAAAATTTTGTGTAGTAATTCAAGGGAGCTGATGCATTCAGTAAAAGTTGGCAATTAGTTACATCTGCCAGTGAGAAGGCAGATTTAAAAAACACTTGGGGGTTGATCCTGATCTTCTGACTTTAAATGAGAGACAAGATCAGACATAAAGCCTTAGGAGCTAATAAAGATTGCTATATCAGGGTTTCCACGCTGATCCCCAACTTTAAATAGCTGCTTGTTAATTTTCCAGGTAGCAGCGTGACCTGCCAAATGGTAGCAATTAGCTAAGCCCTACAGACATAGTGTAAAACTCCGTAAGGAGTTCTGGGGAGCGTGGTGGCAGTCCAAGGAAATCCTCACACAGTGAAATCTTTGAATCACAAAGTCTGTTTACATACAAAATTGTAACTGAGGGAGCCTGAGTCTAGGATAAGGTTTGTTTGCTGTCCCTAAAGTTTCCCTCGCTAGAAGAATACGTAATTCAAAGCATGACCCTTGCGTCTTATTCTGCATCTCCAGAGAAACTGGAAGCACCTTGAGGGTGAGCTCAGTATCTTTTATTTACGGCAATGGCATCAGAAGGTGCATTGGGTCTGGCTGATGTTCCCTACTAGAATTGCCAGGAGGCCAAATGTTAGGAGTTTGGATTCCATTCTGCCCTGTACACATACAGAACCTCCTAAGTGGTTTCAAAAAGCCTTTTTTGTTGTTGGTTGGTTGGTTTTTATCCAAAGGATGATTGATTCCCATTTGAAAGCATCACACTTTTTTTTTTATTTTGCTCTTTTCCTCCTTCTCCCAGCTGAAATGACCATGTGGTTCTGGGCCTCAGCATCTCACTGATAACGTTATGCTGAGATCCACGAATATCTAAAAACATTTGGCTTTGTTGAAAAAAGCATCTTTAGACTTAAATGGTGTACAAGGAGGAATGTTCAGACCTGTTTTACCTAGTAATGGGTTTTAATCTCTTTCAATAAGAGACCTTTAAGGAGAGGGTTCTTGTTTGTGGTGGGTATTGTATTTGCTTGAAAATTTGTCACTAAAGCAGAGGACAAACTTTGAAGAGAGGGTGCTAGAAGCCACAGCAGAGCAGGTAGCTTTTCATGATCACCAAATCCACAGAAATAACTTCCTGTGCTCTCCTGTGAAGCGTCTGAGCAATGTTTTTGAGAAATCTGTAAAGGACTACATCAGCCTTGGCCCAACTAGACAGGAAAAAAAAAAAAATCTCATTGGATAGAAAAAACCTCACTGGACAGAAAAAAATTACATGCTTTAACTGGTTTGAAAGGTAGGATTTTTTACGGCTGCCAACAATGCATTCTTTGCTGTCAGGAATGGCTATTATTAGACACATCAGATGAGTTTTATCAACGTCTGTTTGGTTTTTTCCCACTGCTAATTCTGATTAGCTATAGTTGGCATATGTTTCTGTATTTTCAGTTAGTGTTCTGCACAGTTGGTATTCAAATATCCTGTGTAAATAAGCTCTTGGATCTGTAGTGACCTTCCCAAAGCTCTGGTGACCAGGGTGGCTTCAGAGGTGAAGAGCTCTCCTTACGCTGTGTTTAGCAGTGACTGGTTTCCTTTGGGATTGCCAAACCAGCAAAGGTGAAAGAGGATCCAGAACTGTATACCAGGCTGCAGCTTTCCATTAGCTGAAGACTGCTTTTGGGGAATACTTACTTCTGTGACACAAACCAAAGTAATTAAAGGTTAGAAAGAGAGGAAGGAGTAAAAGCTCTTAAAAATAATTACCACTGCCTGGTAGAAGTATACATATTTCCAATCAGCTTTAATCAGTCCCAGTTGTTCAAGGCTTTTCTCCTCCCCTCTTAAAAGCATAATGTCTTTTTCTTTTGGGGAGATTGTTAATATCATTGTATCATTCATGTCATTATATTGATGTAATTTATATAGTTGAATATTTTTCTGTCATAGACCATGAGTTGCTTTGTGGTTTCACATAATTGTATTGATTATTACAACCCAAACTTGAGTTTTACATAACTTCAACATCTGTTTTGCTCTGCAGTTGACACTCCAGATCCCTATGTGGAGCTGTTCATCCCATCCGCCCCTGACTGCAGGAAGAGGACGAAACATTTCAATAATGATGTGAATCCCGTGTGGAACGAGACGTTTGAGTTCATTTTGGACCCCAACCAAGAGAATGTTCTTGAGGTAAATCGTAGAATCATAGAATGTTTTGGGTTGGAAGGGACCTTCAAGATCATCTAGTTCTAACGCCACTGCCCTGGGCAGGGACACCTCCCACCAGCCCAGGCTGGTCAAAGCCCCGTCCAGCCTGGCCTTGAACCCCTCCAGGGATGGGGCAGCCACAGCTTCTCTGGGCAACCTGGGCCAGGGGCTCACCACCCTCACAGCAAAGAATTTCTTCCTAATATCTAATATAAATCTCCCATGTTTCAGTTTAAAACTGCTACCCCTCATCCTGTCGCTCCACTGCCTGATCCAGAGTCCCTCCCCAGCTTTCCTGCAGGCCCCCTTTAGGGACTGGAAGGCTGCAATAAGGTCTCCCCGGAGCCTTCCCTTCTCCAGAGAATTACATGGCTGAGCTGCATCTGTGAAAATGGAAGTTGTACAATGTCTGGAAGGTTAAAATAACTGTAGCTTGTACGTGTATGGCATCTGTTGTCTCAAGATTACAACTTTTTTTAAACATTAAAGGCTGGTTTTTGCCTTTAGGTGTGGTGCTAAGCAAGAGGTGTTGTATCAATTGTATTATTCAAGGAGTAGCCTTGAGAGTCATTATAAGATACGCTTCTGAGTCATCTCTTGGACTGCTCCTGAGGGCTAGTAGGTTACAATTCTTCACATCAGCTGTAAATTATTTTCTCCTTGCTTCCTACACTGATCCAACTGTTATGGGCAGTGAATAGGTGGGGACAAAGTCAAGTCTCTGCCCATTCCTTGCTTCTCCCTGAGGAGGCAGAAAGCAGAAGCATGGTTGTATCTCCTCTATGCCTGGAGCTAAGGGCTGAGCAGCCCACCCAGTGATGTTTTGGGTACTCTCACTCCGTGTGCAGGCTTGTTAACTAAGTCACCATTAAGTGTCAGTGTGTTAAGCCTTTCCGGGTTGTGTACAAAGGGTGAGTGTTAAGTGTAACTATTTTATAAGTGGGCATGGCAAGCATTTAAGGTTAGCTGTAGTCCTTTGTTAGCTTGGTTCTTTGTAGGGGATGGCCCTAACATGCGAAGTCTTCTGACCCATGTTTCCAGAGATTCTGTCGAAATTGTCCAACTGGGACAGAGGCTAAAGCTTATGAAGCTTTTCATTGAGCTAGGAACCATAATCTCTTGATGCTAAACTGGTCAAGGTCTGAAAATTGAATCGTGCTTCCTACAAGGCTCCCTGTGTTCCCGGGGAGAGGAGTAGGTTCTACAGTTTGAGGAGGAAGAATCCCATGATCAGCTCGATGGAGCATGAAGAACTATCATATGCATCCTGCATAAGAGACAACAGCACTAGGGAATTCACAATAACGTCACTACAGCTTTGCAGGAAGCAGGTGACCCACAATAGCTTCCACCAGCTGGTCAGGTGCAACAGTCACCTGAGCTGATTCTTGCTAAACATTTTGGTCGTAGACACGCAAACTGTCCGCGTGAAACTTGAGAAAAGTTTGAAATCTCTCACTTAGTACTTGAATTGTAATAGCAAGTCAGGCAAATCGGTGTCAGGAATTAGAAAGAGGAATGGAGCGATTCTGGCTTCTTTGCGAGAGAGCATTTGTGGAAACAGGAAGAAGTAAAGAACTTGGGTTCATCAACCTGCCCTTGTTGCAGTATGAGAAATAAAAAATGTTTCAATTTTGCCTGATAAAATCGTTGTGGATTCTAACAGAAGTCCTGGGGCACAGAGTTTTACCTGTCTCTTTGCAGGTCCAGTGCTCTTTTGGAAGATCTGCAGGAGCTACAGCTGTCTAAATAATTGGTGTGGTCTATAGTAGCTCTAATGATCTTCAAAAGATGAGCATAATGGTAAACTGAGGAATAGGAAATAATAGTTAAAATGTGTTAAATAATATGTTAAAATGTGAAGAGGTTGACATGCTGGCAAGCTGTTGATTTCTCACTGTTCCATGATCTCAGGTATTTTTGACCGTGTGGAGGCCTGGGTCATTCCCTTCCTTCTGTGGTAACAATGCAACTAGCTCATTCCCCAGCAGGGTGAGAACCCCCAGCTGCTAAAACATACCTTGTAATTTGGCTAACATTTTGTAAGGTGTTTCTCAGTTTTTAGCATGGTTTTATCCAGTCGTTGTAAAGTACAGGATTTTATGAGCTCACGTGCAGTGGATTTCCAGCACAGCATGGCCATAGCGTACTGCCAGGTTCTGCAAGTCTCTGTCTCCTCTAACAGAACACAACAAGACCGATTATAAGTAGAATTTGTAAGTGTATCTTTTATCTTTACAATAAGTAAAGGCTGCTGGTGGTTTCTGAGACACCTGCTATAAAATTCCATGAAAAATGCCTGCAAAGATCCTGTGATACCATGCAATAATGGTTCATTGCGGACCTGGTTGATAAATATATTTGCATACACATATATGTGTTGTTCACAGGAAACATTCTTTTCGCCATGAAAGGTATAGTCTTTAGGTTAAAACTGACGCTTGTCTTCTGCCGTTGTTGCGTACACACAGTCACGCAGGGCCCGGCAGAGCCTTTGGATTCTGCATGGTGCCGTGTCAGAATTCACATCTGTGAAACCACCTCCCCACCCAAAACCTCTTTGTGAATTTCCAAGGTCACACAGACTCCACCATCCTCTCTCTCAGATTATTTTCATCTAAATCGTTAACTCTTAAAGCGCAGTTTTCAAGTTTGCACTCTGAAGTGTAAGCAGCTCTCCAAAATCCCATTAAGAAGTTTTCGCTATTGCTGTTGGTTTTAAAAAACAGCCTGCAGAGATTACAGTGATGGTCATAAAGTTCTGCAAGGAAACAGAACATAGATGCCATTAAAATTATGAGTTCTGTCCTAAAATACAGTTCATCATTTCAAAGGGTTGCTTGTGGCACAGGATGAAGAAGATTCTTTATAGCTGAGAAGACGCTGAACCCAGATGTAGCAACTCTTTATTCAAGTGATTGTATCTTGATTCCATTTGTTTTATGCAAAAGATATAGTCCAAGCCGCAAACATATGATATTTTAAAAGATACAATTCCACAAAGTGGAAAAAAATCGTAAGCCAAATGAGTTTGGAGAACAACACAAATAGAAACCATGCGAATGGTAATTTAAAATTCTTTCTGAAGATCTTACTTGAGAACTGGAAGGCTGCCACTGAGAAAAAAAGCCTACTTGATGTAGACACACAGGGATTAGAGCAAAAGCATTGGACAGTGTTCTGCGGTATCCACATGCATCTTTGGATAGTATCACATTCTGAAAAAGTATACGCTCTGACATGGAGAGTATGAGAAGAGACTTGAAGATCTGGCTGGATACAGAGAAAAGCTTTGTGTAATGTGGAATGCTGCACATTTTGCCAAATCATTGCTATAAAAATCTTGGTCTGTAGGTACAAGACTAGGATGTGTGGATTCTGCCTTCACTGAAAAGTTGGTATATGTTTTTTGGCATATCACATTTAAAACTATCTAAGCGTGGTGTGGTGAGTTGACCTTGGCTGGACACCAGGTGCCCACCAAAGCTGGTTTTTCACTGCCCCTCCTCGACTGGACAGGGGAGAGAAAATAAAACATGTCTGTTGGCATTGGGCGTTGACTAGGTTGGGTTAGGCCTATTCCTTTTCCTTTTTTTTTTTTTTACTTTAGGCATATTCTGTAAGGAATTAAAAAAGGATTTATCAAAGTAGAATTGAATACCTGTGTCTCTTTTCCAGGTTACTTTGATGGATGCCAACTACGTTATGGATGAGACTCTTGGCACATCCACATTTCCTATATCTTCTCTGAAACTGGGAGAGAAGAGGGAGGTCCAGTTAACTTTCAATGATGTAAGTTGCAATATTCATTGCCTTTGTTGGTGCAGCGTTAAACATGATGGAAAGTTCTTAAAAGAGCACCTGAGCTGAGAGACCCAAACTATTCTGTAGACCAGGACACGCCAAGTCTCAGTCCTTTGTCAGGTGTCTGAATTCTGTCTGTGCCGCATTCTGCTTAGATAAAGCTTCTTCACAAATCAATAGAGGATGGTGCTTATAAAGGCTAAGCGATGTGTCCTAAGGACTCGTGGAGCCTGAAGTTACTCAAGTATTCCCTCAGACATTTTATAGAGTCATAGAATTGCCTGGGTTGGAAGGGACCTTTCAGATCATCGAGTCCAACCATCAACCGAACTCTGACAAAACCCATCACTGAGCCATATCTCTAAGCACTATGTCTGCCCATCTTTTAAATACCTCCATGTCTTTTTTGTGGTGAGGGGCCCAAACCTGGACACAGCCCTCGAGGTGGGGCCTCCCCAGTGCCCAGTAGAGGGGGACGGTCACTGCCCCAGTTCTACTGGCCACACTGTTCCTGACACAGGCCAGGATGCTGTTGGCTGCCTTGGCCACCTGGGCTTTTGTTGAAGCGTAAGAAAAACATTTGGCCTGCTCTTGGTGCTCCTCAGAAGTAGATGTTCCTGGATGAAAGGAAATCCCAGACTATTTCTGACCCCATCAGTCCACCTCAGGACTATGTATGTATGTTTTCTTAATATAGAGCTAAGTTTTGAATTCAAGAAGGGGTTAGAATATATCACGGAGGGAGTAAGGGTGGCAGCCTTTCAGTCAGGAAACAGCTGAATATTTGGGGGCAGGGGACGGGGTATCTCAGGTGGGGATTGGTCTCTGCATACCCTGCTCTGAAGTTCATTTTCTAAGTATTCACTGTTGCCCATGGTTGAACACAGAGTGCTGGCCTAAAGGCACTCTATTTATCTTCTTGCAGTCCTGCTGAGAGGAGAAGAAACAAAAACAGTGCCACTGTATGCCTTACTGTCCCTTCTGAGAGAATCCTCTTTAAAAATCTAGTTTCAAACTTTCTCTTGCTAAACCAGTTTCTGCACCGCTTGATTCAGTTTACTTTAATGGTCTTTGTTAGCATAAGAGGTTATGCGGAGTTTGCTGGTCAGTATATTACCTCTGTTACTGATGCCTGTGGCTTCTGAAAAACTAACAAGAATTCTTTTATTATTATATGTTTCACTTTCAATGACCGGCTTGTTGTAACGCAGCCCTAGTTAACATGCAATAATGCAGTAATTGGGTTATTCTCTTCAAACATGTATACAAACCAGGTGGAGTCAGTTTAACAGGGATTATCTGCCTGCACGGTAACTCCTGGAAATGGTTGTTAAATCTGTGTGTAACTGAGCTCATTCTGCACATATTAAAATATTAGAGTAACATGTCACAGGCCACTCTGAACATAATTCAGTACTTGTAGTTATATCCGTCACGTCTGGTTATCTTTATATGCATATTTATCGTATGCATATACTGTAGGTATAAATGCTGTCTGCATTTCTGTTCTGGGCTATGGTTTATTATATGATGAGAGGTCTTGATTTGTGACTGCTCTACTCTTTTCCATGTGGTGTAACTTCAAAAGTGTGGTTGTAGCACGTAACTGGTTAAGGCCTATTTATTGGAAATCAGAGTGTTTCATATGTAAGATTTAGTGTTTAATTAGGCGTAGCCTTATGGCAGTTGGAATTTTGATACTGTCCTTTTTTTCTTTTTTTTTTTTTTAAAGTTACTGCATTTTTTGAAGTTTCTGCATATTTATTTCACTAAGTGCTTGAGTAACTCTTGGGCTTCCACAGTGTGGGCTGACTGCAGATACCTGGTTTTGCCAGGCACGAGGTGAGGTAGTGAGAAAGACCTGATGAATACATTTTGAAAACGCAGTTTACAAAGCTCATGCCAATAATATACGGCCTTGCCACGTTACAGATACGCTTTATTGTCTCCTCAGCACTCAGCAAAGCTTGGTAGAGAACATAGGGGAAAAAATCAGTGAAAAAAGCCAAATACACTCTGAAATGCATAAGCAGATGGTAAGGGAACAGCAAGCCAGGTTGAGCCCAGCGTAGACAATTTGTGTATGCAATGTGTATTCCTGAGATTTCGGTGGCAATCTGTGTAAGGTATAGAAAATGGCATGCTAATTCCCTACTGGAACATTTCACCTCAAGGGTTTACTTAATATGCTTTTTTCAACCATGGGATCACTGCGTGGTTTCTGAAGCGCTTTCTAAATTAGCAATATATCAGGTGCTGGAATAACGTAACTACTACCCTGTCTTTGAAGTATTTCCGTAAATGACTCTTCACTCTGTTTCTTCATGTTCTCCCCTTGTTGTTTCTTTGCCTTCTCTTTCTCCCACAACCCTTAATACGCTGTTAATACGTCGGCAGGTACGTGAGATGTGGGAGGCCAGAGGCAGCTTTGCACTTCCACATCCTTAACTGCTCTCTATAAGTGTCAAGAAAACATTCAGTCTGAGGTGCTTCAGCTCTGTTCCTGGTGGTCACATACAACAAATGAGGACAATAATCCGTTTATAGCTAGAGGCAGAGTGAAAAAACACACTGTGTGTGAGTCTGTTACACTTCTACAAGGCTGTGCCAGTGTGTCAGTGGCCATTGCATATGAGAGAGCTTGGGGAGATAGAATCATAGCATCGCCTAGGTTGGAAGGGACCTTTCAGATCATTGAGTCCAACCATCAACCGAACTATGACAAAACCCATCACTAAACCATGTCTCTAAGCACCATGTCTGCCCGTCTTTTAAATACCTCCAGGGGTGGTGCCTCAACCACTTCCCTGGGCAGCCTGTGCCAACGCTTGATAACCTTTTCGGTGTAAACGTTTTTTCTAATATCCGATCTAACCCTCCCCTGGCGCAACTTGAGGCCGTTTCCTCTTGTCCCATCACCTGTTCCCTGGGAGAAGAGCCCGACCCCCCCTGGCTACCCCCTCCTTTCAGGGAGTTGCAGAGAGCGAGAAGGTCTCCCCTCAGCCCCCTTTTCTCCAGGCTGAACACCCCCAGCTCCCTCAGCCGCCCCTCACCAGACTTGTGCTCCAGAGCCCTCACCAGCTCCGTTGCCCTTCTCTGGACCCGCTCCAGCACCTCAATGTCTTTTTTGTGGGGAGGGGTCTAAAACTGGACACAGCCCTTGAGGTGGGGCCTCCCCAGTGCCCAGTACAGGGGGACGGTCACTGCCCCAGTCCTGCTGGCCACACTGTTCCTGACACAGGCCAGGATGCTGTTGGCCGCCTTGGCCACCTGGGCACACTGCTGGCTCATATTCAGCCAGCTGTCGACCAGCAGCCCCAGGTCCTTTTCTGCCGGGCAGCTCTCCAGCCACTCTGCCCCAGGCCTCTAGCGTTCATGGGGTTGGTGTGACCCAAGTGCAGGACCCGACATTTGGCCTTGTTGAACTTCATACCATTGGCTGTCCATTCTGTCTTAATTCTGGCAACTTTGTACTCTTGGATTTTGCCTAACACCCAGTTGGTGGTTTTAATATCACTTTTTAACTTTTTGCCTGCAGGCATCCCCCTAAATGTTCTCTGAAAGGCTGAGGAGACCAAGCCATAGCTGATGGGTCAGGTAGCTCTGTGGCCTGCAAGTGAAATCACTACATAGTGACATTAATTAGTTTACTTGAATCTTTGAGAAACTTTTAAGCAATCACTCTTCCTGTTTGATAATTTGAGCGTATTTAATTCTGGAAGGACATGTGGAACACAGAGCAGTCATTCCCTTACAAGAGTTCGTTTCAGGTACCAGTTGAGTATGATGTTTACCCAGTGAACTGGGAAGCAAGTAGCAGATAGACTGTGTCTGGCAGGAGAAACAAAGGACCATAAATGGGTGAAGACAATTAAATCCCTTCAGGCCAAAGATGAATAACGCTGTCAAAAAGGGATTGTCGGTGGAGGAGAGCCAAGACAGTGGGATCTGATGAATGAAAGTCAGGACCTAGCAGCGTTTTCCTGTATGTTCAGTGCTAGGGGTGTATTTTGGAATCGCATTGGGTGCTTTTGTTAAAAAAGTTCTGTAGAAAATAAACTTATTCGCGTATTTCAGAAATGGCCTCCTTTTTAAAAATAGTAATTTAAAGAAAAATTCTGACAGTAATAGTTAGTTTATGTCCCAGGTGTGTTTGTGGTTTTTTGTCCCCTCTGTAAGTGGTGTAACCATATTTAAATATTTCTTGTTTAGGTCACAGAAATGACTTTGGAGTTGTCTCTCGAAGTATGGTAAGTATCTCGTATTTAAAAAAAAAAAAAAGGTGGCAAATATATTAGCAGCAAAGGTATTTTTTATTTTACTCCGTTTGTTAGAATTTTCTTAAAAAGATGACAGGTGGAGTGCAAAAAATCCTTGTTTTAACATAGAAATACCAAGTACTGTAAAGCCAGGAGACTTTAAAATTGAGGATTATTTTCACATTGTAATCCTAGCATAGACTTAAACACCATTACTTGTGCTAATAGATGTTCCCTTTCCAAATGTTTACAGGAGCAAGGCCGTCATAAATGAATTTCTCATCCTGGTTTATGTTAAGTGCTTTCCTTTTCAAGGGCTTTTCCTCTAATAAACTCATAGCCGTCGGGTTCAGCTGTTGTCCTCATTATTTTACCTTCTCTGGTGACTTTTCCATCTCACGTTACCTTTCAGCATATATGGATACCTGTTACAAAGCTGCCCCTGAGATGTGTTTGAATGGTAAAAACCATGCTGAAGTCAAAGGTGAAGTAGGGCCAGGATTTCACCACCTGTAAAGCGAAGCCTATGCCTACAGGGTTTTCTTTTCCTTTTTTTTTTTTCTTCTCTCTAGATTTCTTTCTCCCTCTTTCTTAGCCTGTCTAGGTGAAAGACCAAAAATCACCTTGAGGCATAATCAGAAAAATATCTTTTAAGTCTGAAAATGAAGTACTGAGAACAAGGCATTTGAAGAGTCTTTTTTTTGCCTGTAACTATAAATAGCAGTGCTGAGCACCGTAACTGTAAATTTAGAACTCTCTCATAATGACTCTGGAGACTGACAAACATCCCCCAGGGATAATTTCTGCTCATTGTTTTGTCCTAGTAGGGTTGTGTATGTGGGTGGTCCCTGAGACCACCCCTAAAGGTTCCGGGGCTTGTACATTACAAGTATTCCCTATCGCTGGCACTGCATGAAGAGGAGACGCTTGGCTCTGCCTCGCTGCTCTTAGGCAGCAGGCACCGAAATACGTTAAACCAAAGGATCTCATCCAGTTCTGCTCTGTGGACACATAGATTTTGGGTTCTGTGTGCACCTCTTGTTCATGGTATCATATATATAAATATATATATATATTATATTAGTGGAACATTGCTTTTAGGCAGTCTTTTTCCCCCTTTTTCATAATCCCATCATTTTATTACATAATAATTTTTAAAAAATCTGAAGAGTTGGTATCTGTGCCTAAATAGATCCATTTCACCATTGTATGTTTTTCATAAGGACTCTTAAAAAATGCTGCCTTGGAACCAACACGTCGAAGTATCCACAAACATTTTTAACTCATCCTTGAAATTGGGGAATTCAATGTGGCAGACAGAGAATAAATCTGTGCGCTGCTGCTTGCTGCTGCCGGCTCCAGGCAGTGCTGCTGCGAGGCACAAGGCTCAAAGGCTGGGAATGACATCCAGGCTCGGGGAGCGATGTAGTCCAAATTGTTCATCCTGCCCTGATACCTGAAATGAGAAAGGGAAGCTGAAATTGTCGCTTTTATTTAAGATACTGAGGTTGTTCTGCAGCCCTACGTAGTTTTGAGCACACAATGTGGAGGGAAAAGCTAGATAGAGAAAAAGGCTTTTTTTCTGTGGCCAGCCAGTAGAATTTGTGATGAGATCTGTACGGTTTTTGATTGTGAGACTGAATGGATACAGAGACAAAGTTACCCTTTCCTCCCTTAACATGAACCTCTGACTTAAGAAGAGTATATGGTAGTAGGAATGTGTGAAAATGATTCATTGCAGTTCTTTGTTCAGTGGATGAGCAGAGAATTCAAATTTCTAGACTGTAAATTTATTATTGTATGTGAGTAGTGAACTCACTGTATTTAATTTTTTTTTTAAGACCACATAATACACCATTAGAAGGTGCGTATTTTGTTTGGTTTTCACTAGTGTGTGAACAATCAGGTTTTTATATCAAATGCACATCTTAAAAGATGCAGCGTGCCGTTGTTCTTTGCGTCCATCACTCCATGAAATCAGCTGATGCAACTGTGCCACATGACTAATCGCCATTTTATTTTATTTCATCCTCTGTAAGTTAATGAGGAACTTACTCTTATTTCCATTCATTTCCCCGGGTGATATTTTTAATTCTGTTTTGAATTATGCCTTTTGTCTGTTTTGCAAAATAGCTCTTCAACCGATCTCCGGTTCAGCATGGCCCTGTGTGATGAGGAGAAGAAATTTCGGCAACAACGAAAAGATAATATCATGCACAGTATGAAATCATTTCTGGGAGAGGAAAACAGCAGGAACTTGACCACTTCCCGTGATGTAAGTTGGAGAGTTCACATCAAGATTAGTATCACCTTTGGAGTCCTGCCTTTGTATCCAAGGAATGAATCAGGCGTATGAGGTAGAAGGGTTCCATGTAAAGGCAGATGGCAGAAGCGAAAAAAAAAAATGCTTTCTTCTCTATATGTATACTAAATTTAGGCTGGAGAATAATTTTTCTTGTGCTCTAGATTTCTAAAGTTTAAGGAGACAAAATCCTGTGCCAAAATAAAGCTGCACTTAAATAAGATATGCCCATTATGTGCAAAAGGACAATACTGTGTAAATGCCATCGTATAGAAATCACAGCCCTTCATTTGCATCTTAAACAAACCGCTGTAGCTTTTACCTGGTTCTTTATTGTTTTAATTCTTAGCAGGACGTGCCTAGGTTAAAACTGGGCAAAGGAGATAAATCCCTGCTTTTCATTTTGCTCTGATTGAGTTCCCTGCTTTGTGAAGGTGTTGGTTCTGAGCTGAGAATGGCCTTGGCCTTCCTGTCTCAAAGATTAGGCAGGAGACGAGCTGGTTTAATGTTAGAGTCAGCTTAGAAATGACTTTCCTTCTTTCCTTTCTTCTTTTCCTTTAGCCTATTTTATAGGATTAGGATTGGGAAACTTATTTCTTAGAGAATGTGAGAAACGGCAGCTTTCATTGACTCGCTGGTGCTCTGTGCTGAGCCAGCGGAATGTGAAGCCAACAGATCCGGATGGAGTGATGGTGGGTTGGGTCCAATCAAAGCGGGGAAGGCTGCTGAGCCATATTGACCTTTTCAGTGATTTCATAAAACACTGCGTTATTTGGAGTTAATTAAGGATACGCTTGGAACAGCTCCACTTGTTTTGTAGTTGCTTTTCCATCCTCCTCTTGCTTCCTTGCTTGTTCCCTCTCCTGTTCTGCTCCTAGAACTGTGACAGGAAGGCAGTCATGTACGAGGGGGCTGTCAAACAATGAACAGAGGCTATGAATTAGTTTGAGTTGGTTAATTTATTGATAATGATTCCTTTTGTGCATTTTTAGTGGAAGCAGAATGTGACAATCTTTAGCAGAAACTAAAGAATTCCGTCTAAATTGCTGTGAAGTTTTGAGCAGGTGGTAAATGTGTTATTGTTGTATTCTTTTGAACTCTCTCTTGCATCATAAAATGTGCTTGTGCAGCTTTCTGAGGAAGAGGAAAGAATTTGACGAGTATTGTATGTATTTTATTTGTAGTGATATAAATTGTGCATATTGTGAAGGAACATTTTCAAGGTTCTTTAATTTCCAGTTCAGTTATTTTAACCTTAATACATGCGAACCTTATCAGAGTCGATACTTGTGAATGTGGCATTGGTCTGATCTTCTACAGCAGAATAAAGTCTTTCCCAGAAAGGATGCAGATACTCTGCCAAGATCCAGTTAGAACTGGAGTGGTACTCAGCGCCTGAAGTATCAGTTCTATGCAGGTGGTATGTGTGCATGAATTACTGTAAACGCTGTGTAAGATTTCATATTCTTTTTGTCATCATCTTCCTTTGGTATCCCTCACTGTCTCAAACACCGAAATTTTATCAGTTGAATTGCGTCTTCCAAGACCAGACGGTAATCTCTAATTGTGGCCTTATCAACCCTAGTAAGGACTGAGGTAATGTGATCCTCCCCTTTCTCGTATGCCAAGTGTGTATTTCTAAGCTGACGTGTCAGAAATTTAGCTGCTTCTAGCCATGAAAAAAACCTTTTTTGTTCACATTAAAATCTAGTTTTGTCCCTCTAGCCTGTCATTTTTACTTTTATTGCTACAGATGGAAGATAGCAGGAGGATTTATAGGATGTTTGTAGTATTAACGTGGCATCAGAAGTCAGGAGACATGAGTATTCTTAGCTGCCTGTGAGCCATTGTTTAATCTTAAACAAGTCACTTACTCAAAGTTCACCTAAGTTTCTTCAGCTGCGAATAACAGCCCATGTGCCTTGCAGGGATGCTGTGAGACTTTAATACCTGTGAAGTAATTACACATCCCTGCATGGGGAAGTGGCTGCTTCCAGATTTCCTTAATCTTGAGGCACCTTCTGAAAACGCAGAGGTTGAGATTTCTCATATCTGCGTTATTGCTCAGGTTATTTTTATAATTTTTGTTGCTTTAAACAAGTTTCTAAAAATACCATAGTCAATTAAAGAAAGCATATAGTTCTCTAAGACTAGATTTGCAGAACAATTTTTTGATAATCCTGTGTGTAGCCCCTGGCAATTTTTTTTTCACCACAGGTATTCTTGTCCAAATTTTGTGCACCGTGTTTCCAGGGCGTTTGATTAAAACCGTCTGCACCACTCATTCCCAAACCAAGATTTAATATGTTTTAGCTTTTTTTGCCAGATTACTGGAAAATATGATTGAATTGCCTTTTTCAGAGCTCGTTTTTCATCGAATTGCTTAGTTTGGAAGGGACCTTTTCGATCATCTAGTCCAACCATCAGCCTAACTCTGACTCTGTTTTTTCTTAAAACATATCTTGTTTCCCAAATCCTTTTCATTTTTGTGCCCGATTTGGTGATGAGGCAATTAGCGCTTGTTGAGATGAAGCGCCTGTTGATTGAAGCGGAACTGTGTGATGCTGAGCTTCTCCACACCATCCGTGGGTCCTAGAAACGGTACAGATATATTGACTAAATGCTTCACCAGCGTTGTTCAGTCCTGTTGAGTGGAGTTTGTTTGGATGATACCTAAACTGGTTTGTTCAAAACTAGCTTGGGTCCCCCAGCATTGTGCCATGCAGACCAACCATAGGAAAAAGAAAGCCATGCTGGCACGGCCTTTTGATTGTTCAGAGCAAACCCATAGAATTCGATTCACATTTTTGCTCTTGACTCACGGCATCCCTTTCTTGTGAGTCACTTACCCTTTTGGTCTAAGTTTACTCAGCTGCTGGAATGGCTTTAGTACCTCTGCCCCAGTTTTACTCATTGCGTACGAAGGAGTTGGGGTTCAGAGTGCCTCAAAGAGTGGCGTGCGTCAGTGCACAGAGGAGCGTGCCCGCCTTGATATCCTATCTTTTCTCCATTCTTTCTCAGTCCTGAGGTGGCTTCTCAGTTCTTTTCCCTTTGTGCTCTGTCTGCAGCTACTTCCCCCCTGCCTCTGGCTTGTATATCCCAGAGGGCAACTTGTGAGATGGGTGTATGTAATTTACAGTTTTACCATGACTTGCCCTTAAATGTTTTGGAAACTGAATTGCAGCTAAAAAACTGCTTTAGCAAACCTACCTGCTTGTAAGTGTGCTTTACCTTCCTCTGCAACGCAGGAAAGGACTCTTAACCTTCATCTTCTGACTTATGCCTACAAGTCAGCTTCTATTCAGTTGGCTGAAGTAATGAATGGAAATGTGCAGTAGATGCTTCCCTTGGGTTATTTTTCATCATTTAAAAGCTTTATTTACTGTGGGAAGCTGGGAAGCTTACTTAAGCTGCTGCCCTCTGCTCCAGAGCTCCTTAGTGGAATTTCATTTCTGGCAATAAAGTAGTGAATGCAGCTCTTCATACTTTGCTTTAGTATCGAGTGGAAATGAAGATATACTGTACATCCACCTACCTCTTGGTGTACCCACCCTCCCCGAGAACAGGAATCTGTGAGTCCCAGAATCCCTGTGGATTTCGTACAGAGGCAGCGTTTGCAGTCAGGATGGTGGTGGCTCTTCTTGACATTCTTTGTTGAGCCTCCTTACGGATTTCTCTGCGTCCTGAAGAAAACTCAGATTTTCCCTTGTGCTCATGCCACTTCACTGATGAATAGATTGTTGAATAGTGGTGCTTTGGAAGCATTCTCGCATACTTTTTCCAGGCTTGCACCTGCAAAACTCCATCTTCATCCTGTTGGGATTTGCCTGTGTAGGTTAATTAGGTAGTGTTTGTAAAGAGCTTTCAAAGCCTAACCTACATTATTAAATTTGTGATTAGTAATACAGCTCTTCTCTTCAAAGCAACTGCTCCGTTATTGGGGTGTTGGCGTAACACAATAGGCATGTGCTAAATCTTTACCTTTGTTTTGTCATTTTTTGATAGATAGCTATCTCTGGAGGTGCATGACGAATGCTGATGCCAGTAAATACCTGTGGTTTCTATTACTAAAGCTTAACACTTAGGAAGAAGATCTTACAGCATCAAGAATTAGAATTTTTTGTGGAATGGAAGCCTGGAGAAATGTCTGGACTGACTTGGTCATTGTGCATGGTCGTGTCCCTGTGACGGTGCGTTCTCAGTCCGCAGAGGAGTTTCACGGCTTGGAGCGTGGGGTCTGCAGAAAGCAACTGGGCTCAGTAGTCACATGGCTCCTTCTCTTATAACTAATCCCGTCTATTGGCACCTTAAATTGTGTTTCAGTGAAATTTTTGACTGATGACCAGTTTGATCAGATAGGGGCTGCCTGCACAACCGTGTCATTCTTCTTACGCTTGGTAACAACCAAGAGGTTGTTACCTTATCACCACTGAACAGTGGAAAATTCTTCCAGGTTTTGGAAACTGGGAACCAGATGGGACCTGTGCTTAGGCTAAAACACTTGATGGTAGCAAGTAAAGTTTTACTTTTATTTGTTTTTATTTATTTGTTTATTTTTATCTTGTGTTCTGTCTAGATACTTGGGGAAACTATACAGTGGAAGGAAACAGCTTTGAAGTCAGGGCTGGGAAGGCTGGGAAGTAAGAAGCAAAGAAATATAAAATAAACGCCCTGCAGATACACTTCAGTATAGTGTCACCCGTAACTGGGTCTGCTTTTGCTCGCTTTGCTGTCTCTTGGTAGCTGAGTAGGTGTACAGATACACATAAAGTCTCCTTACCTCTCCTGTAGTTTTTGCAAGGTAGTTGTAAATTTGAGACTGTCTTCACGCTATGTAACATCAGATGTTTTTATTATAAAATGTGTTTTTAAACTCCTAGCCAAAATATTGTCTCTCTTCTGTTTCTGATTAGTAACTTGCACTGCTCTTGGCTCTGTCACAAAGATATAATTTGGATTAAAGCTGGTGTTTGGATTGCTTTAAAAATTTCTGTGGTCTTGTAACTAAATAGTTTATTTAATAACTAAATTTAATATCATCTCTATTTTGGATTATGGGTAAGAAGGACAGGCATTATAAAATTCTGAGTGTATTTTTATTTAGAAATCTTGCTACAAGTGGAGACTTCTTCAAATTAATTCTAATTCTTCGGATACCAGGCAATCAGAATTCTAAGTATCGGGGCATCGTGGCAGCAACAACTGACTAATGCTGAGACTTGACCTGGTTTATTCACCCAATTTGTAGACTTATTGGTCGTATTTTAAGGCCTGAAGCAGTGCCACAAATCTGTGTGAGGGAACTGAACTTGAAATTCTATATGTTATTTCAATAGACCAGAAGCTAAGGAGGGTCATAATGATAGTATTTGACTTTCACACACACACACTCTCACACACTCTCTCTCTCTCTCTCTCTCTCTCTTTATATGTATATATGTATATGTATATATACACACATATATACTTTACTACTCGACCTGAAGGATCAGAAAAATTGGGCATTACCTTTTGTGCCATGCATTCCTCCTGCATTTGCAACATTTGCAGCCTTTGCTCACTTAGGTCCCCTGTCATTGAAGTTCGTCTATAGTCTTCCTCGTTAAATTAGCAATTCTGCTCATGAAGGTGTACCTCACTCTGCTCAGGTGGATTCTTTATTTTCCTATGGACTATCTTCACAAGCAAGCAAGGCTTCATGGTCAAAAAGCCAAGGTTCTCACTCGTGACGCCACCTGAGCAGCCTGATAGCATCTGCTTGAACCGTTCTTCTTCCAGACTGGAAAGATCAAGTCAACGGGCCACAGCCCCAGGTGCCTGTGCCCTTCATTCTTGCTCCGACAGGGGGCAAAGCACCTCACATCTCCTCAGGGTTTCCTCTGCTTCTATCACTGTTGCCCCCATGGATGAGCAGTGAGGAGTAGCATCTGGAAGGCCAGGTGAGACTCAGCCATTTCTCCATGCCATCATGGATCTGGAGTCTAGGCGAGCAGCAAACCTCCCTAAACAATCGCTCTGGCTGGCAGGTTGGCCAGTGCCCCATAGAAGAGGGAGTCATCAGCTACTGTCACTTGTCACTTTCTTATCCAGTAACCTACAATGTCTGCTCCAAAATCCTCCCTGAGAGCATTTGTTCCTTCTCTGTTCCTTCTCTGTCCCTTCCTTCCTTCCAGCTCTGAAGCGTGGTAAAGAGCTGCAGCTGGAAAGGGAGACTTCTCTCACTGCTAGAAGAAGCAAGCTTCCAGCTCCCCCTCTGCTGGGAACTCATGCTTTCTTCCTGCCTTTGTATCACCTCAGCCATACCTTCCTTCTTGCCCGCACAGCAGCTAGGCACATTTAGCTTCCCTTTATAGCCCTTCGTGCCTGGTGCTTTCTTACACGCCATCTGTTTTCACCTCCTGGTTGCTAGTGTTCCCTAGGTACAAGATAAATAGGGAGCTGGAAGGAAGTCTGCCCTGCCCCTCTCTGAAATTTCCACCTTGGCAGACAGAACCTCTCATGCTTCTGGCTGGTTCCTGGCTTCCCTCGCTTGTGACGGGCAGCGCTCTCCTCCCGTGCTGCAGTCCAAGAGGACTTCTGCCATCCAGGTCTTTGGGGAGCGGAAGGGACTGAGTAAATGACATACAGATATTGTACATCACTCTTGGGCCCAGAGAACCTAAGAGGTAACTTCATGGGTGGGATTATGCTACTGCACTCTACACACAGTGTTTAAAAGTCGTATCTCAAAGTGCTTTATTAAAGTATTTTGCCATTCTCTTACACACGTACCACTAAGAGACTGCAGAGTACCTTCTTTCTCGGTTTGTTAAACTTTTGCGCACAGGTTTAGAAAAGCATTGGTTTCTTCTCTGCTCTGAGGATCTCCGGATGGTGACCTATTAATTGCACAAGGCCAGCATGTTCGGCCAGTGGTTGATGAATAAAGTTTATTTAGTACTTTAAAGTCTTTATCAGAATTAATGTGATGATATGCTGTTCTTCTTATCTATGCAGGTACCAGTGATAGCGATATTGGGTTCAGGAGGTGGATTTCGTGCCATGGTAGGGTTTGCTGGCGTCATGAAAGCACTTTACGAATCAGGAATTTTAGACTGTGCAACTTACATTGCTGGTCTCTCAGGATCCACGTGGTAAGGGCTTTTTACCTTTGTTTTTCTTCAGTTTTTCAAGAATTTTCTTGAGCGTTGGCTTATTTCTAATGTTATAATTCACAGTCAATTTTACGCGTTACGCTCTTAGTAGAGAAAAGGCACACGGAGTCTTGCAGCAAAGCAGGTCAGTGGAGCAACTCTGCTGGTGGAGGTGTGTCCCGATGCCTGGAAGGGTGAGACCGGCTCAGTCTCCAGGTGACCTGCCCAGGAGCTGTCATAGCAGGCATGGATGAAAAGAGGTGTTACACATCTGCACCCACGGTTCTGTATCAACAGCCGATGCTGTACATACTCAGACTTTGTAACAGATTCTTTCACCTTGATAACCAAAAAATGAAAAATTCAAGCTGTTGGTATAAATCCAAAGTGGTTTTTGTGTTGCTTTAGTTTTCTGATGAAATGGATAAAAACAAAAATGCCTTGCGATTTGAAGATGATGACTCATTCAACCCAAAATGGATTGTATATTTCTGGGGCACTTTTCAGAGATTCTCAAAATCGCTGCGAGATCTTTTGCTCCATTTTAGACTCAGTAGTCCCCGTCTCAGTGGGTTTGCTGGAGATGTCTAGGACCTGTTCATTGATTCTTTTTTAGCATAAGCCGATTTGAGCAGATGTGTTTCAACTTGTAGGAAAGAATACACTGACTGCCATGCTGCAGGGCTTCCTGCTATGGATTGCCACTCTAATTTAGAATCACAGAATGGTTAGAGTTGGAAGGGACCTTAAGGATCATCTAGTTCCTCCCACTAGACCACACCTCCCACTAGACCAGGTTGCTCAAAGCCCCGTCTGACCTGGCCTTGAACACCTCCAGGGTTCCACAACTTCTCTGGAAATTACATTGCTTTTTAAAATCGTTTGTTAGTCAGATGGGAGAAAAGATCTTCCAAGATGTCTCAATCAGAATGCCCTCATCAGGTTAGTTATGATCTCGTCCTGTCTGACTCAATGAATTCTTCAGCCCATTAACAGGAGCAATGTCACCTGGAGAAAATCGGCCTGACGTCACCGTGTGAAAGGCACTTTCTGGGCGTTACGAGCTCAGGGCTCTGGAGGCAGCAGAATGCTTTGAAGCCCAGTATTATGTCTGCCTCAACCACTCTTCTGAATGAGAGGGTTTCTCTTCTCCCTGCCCAGTGCTATGAACCAGCAGCCTTTTGTCTTCTTGGCTTTTATAAAAATTGTCCCAAATTACACTTATTACAAATGTTGAAACTATTTGTTTTGATGTTTCTTAAATGAAATGCTGCAACATATTTAAAAGCTGTGTAATTTTCATCAAAGAAATCTGACAAATTCAGTCAGAATTTCCTAACTGTTTGGACTCCGTAACACTACATTTTTTTTCATTAAGTGAAAAATTGCAGGCTTTTTTTTGTCTAACTTTAAAACTTGGGTTTAATGGTCAATGGATCAGGTTGCAGTACAGGATGTTACATCTTAAGAAATTTTTTGACTTTTAAAGGGAGTACCCCAAATGTCACAAAAAGCAATTTTATCATAACCAGTATTTTTTTGTGTACCAGTTTGAATGCTGGAGCTGCGTCTGAATCCAGTTTAGGGCCACCTAGTGGATTAATTCCATCAGTGTACCACCGCCGCAAGCAGGGGACCTGGAGCACATGAGGCGGCGGGGCAGCTGTATTTGTTTAGCCTTGAGGAGTAGGCAAAGGTGGTGGTGGTGGTGAGAGATCTTACTGTTATCTTCAGCTGCCTAATGGGTAGCTGCAAAGAAAATGTTCTTTTTGGAGACACACAGAGGAAGGACAAGGGTTAATGGCCGTAAGTTACAGCAAGACAAATTTGATGAGCTATTAGGAAAATTGTTTTGCAGTGAGAGTGGCCAAGCACTGGAATGTATTGCTGCATCCTTACTCGATTAGACTGGGTAGAATCATAGAATCATTTAGATTGGAAAAGACCTTTAAGGTCATCAAGTCCAACCATAAACCTAGCACTGCCAAGTCCACCACTAACCCATGTCCCTGACCACTACGTCTGCCTGGCTTTTAAATACCTCCAGGGATGGTGACTCCACCACTTCCCTGGGCAGCCTGTGCCCGTGCTTCACAACCCTTTTGGGGAAGAAATTTTCCCTAATACCCAATTTAAACTTCCCCTGGTGCAACTTGAGGCGATTTCTATCGCCTGTTCCCTGGGAGAAGAGCCCGACCCCTCCTGGCTACCCCCTCCTTTCAGGGAGTTGCAGAGAGCGAGAAGGTCTCCCCTCAGCCCCCTTTTCTCCAGGCTGAACACCCCCAGCTCCCTCAGCCGCCCCTCACCAGACTTGTGCTCCAGAGCCCTCACCAGCTCCGTTGCCCTTCTCTGGACCCGCTCCAGCACCTCAATGTCTTTTTTGTGGTGAGGGGCCCAAACCTGGACACAGCCCTCGAGGTGGGGCCTCACCAGTGCCCAGTACAGGGGGACGGTCACTGCCCCAGTCCTGCTGGCCACACTATTTTCTGGCACAAGCCGGGATGCTGTTGGGCAAGGTGTCATCCTCTCTCTATCTGACTCAGTAAATACTTTGTGCGAAAGTAGAACTTGACTGAACAAAGCCCTGAGCAACCTGATCTGACTTTTAAGTTGGCTCCACATTGAGCAGGAGGTGGGAACAGAGACCTCGAGGTTCCTTCCGATCTAAATTACAATTTTATATTAATGTCTCACTTCTTTGAATAGCTAAATATAAAGGAGCACGGAATCTGCCTGGGATGAGTTTTATTCCCTGGTTTAGCTCTAAGGAAGCACATGAATTTTGGTTCTGCACATTCTAAGGAAATACTCTAATACCAAAGTTGTTAACCCTTTTGAAATAGATAATGATCTGTTCTATTCCGTGTGGGGTTTTTTTTCAGTTATTTTTCACTTGTGTGAAGCTTCTTTGCCTCTCCCAGACTAGATAGAAAGCTTTCAGAATGCCAGAAGGTTTTGAAATGCCAGCAGTGTCTATGAACTAGAGTAAGTTTCTCGTTCAAATTGAACTATAAAAGGTTGGCATCCCTGGAACCTGTGTTTTCTGTCACTAGTGGTTGAGGGGGCAGATAGACCTGGATGTACTTTTATCAAATTTGCGAAAAGTGGAAGATACCATCTGGCTGGATGAAGAGCAATTGAATAGTGCGATGCAGTGTGAAAAAATGGTGTGTAGCCCATGTTCTGAAAAGATGCCAGTCAGCTGGCCACGAGGTCCTTTTTTGGGAAACCCCAGGTGTGAATACGTAGTTGGTGTAATGTAAACCTATACAATCTGTATTAAAATAGCAAGGTTATCTGAACTGATTCGATCAGAAACGTATGTTGGAAACAGTTGTATTTAAACAAATTTGCTTTTGCTGTCTTGGTGGTGTCACCTATTCAGACGTTTCTTGCTTGATCAATAACTAAGTTGACACTTTGGCACTCCCTTCCTTTTCTTTTTTTTCCCCATGCAGTCTATTACTTGGCAATAATGCTGCTTTCTTTTTTCTCTTTCTGAAAGGTGGAGAATTCCTTCCCTGGAGGGAGAGGCAGGTTTTCGCTTGTTCACTCAGATGCATGCCTAACCTTGGAGCAATGCATTTACCTCCCTGATTGCTTCTCTCGTCTTCCTTGAACCTTGTACCGAATTCTTCATCCTGCATTTTCCTTTCTCTGCTCACGTGGGAGCTCGCTGCTGTGTGTGTTCCACCCACGGCCTGACGTGCACGCTAAGCTTTAGAGGCTGCGCAAGGACTAATGAATCAAGTTCTTACATCATGCGTGTGACAGAGTTCATCATGCTGTCAAGTAAATTGCTGGGCAGTGATCTCAGGGCCAAGCTTACAGAGTGTTATGTACAGAATTATGCCTGCAGCGTGGTATGTGTACCTGAGCCAGCTAATTGAATAAATAACAGTGAAATGAGAGGCCAGTAGATTAGGACGGCTTATCTTGCGTCTTCACCCATAGTGTTACTTAAGCCAACTAAGTGCAAACCACAGTTGTCTGCATGCATGTCTGAACTTTGTTTTGAGTAAACAAAACTTCCGTTTCCAGAGTTACTCGGTGACAAAATCAAGATTTGCCTGATAGGTCTCTTCTGAATCCTCAGAGTCAATTAGATCTCTGCACAGGTTGCAGTTATTGTGCTTCATCTTATTACAAAAACATCTAGATCCTGGAAAGCATGCTATATACTAATATATTTTAGGAATTTTTGAATAGTGATAATGAAATGGAGAGTGACAGAGAGCAGAAGAACTGCATGTGTATGCTTATAGGGCCTCCAGTCTGCCAAATTTATGTGCGCTGCGACAACTCTAGAAGCTGTATTTTCAGTTTATGGTGATTCTGTGCATTGTCCCTTAAACAGATAAATGAGGAACACTTCAATCTTTTACATCATACACATTATAGAAATGTATGTTGAATGTTAGATTGTATGCTTACATTTAGAACAAACTGTTTAGCTTTCTGTGCCTTGAGAAAAAAGAAATGACAATTTACTGTATAAACGGTGAGTAGATTAATCTGATTTAATCAGTAATTGTATCAAATGATTTGTGAGCTTATTGTGCGTTTCAGGCAGCTGACATCGAACCAGGCTTTGGTACTTACAGAGCCTGTTTTCTTTTGCAGGTACATGTCGACTTTGTATTCGCACCCAGATTTTCCAGAAAAAGGACCAAAGGAGATCAATGAAGAATTGATGAACTCTGTGAGCCACAACCCCCTTCTGCTGCTCACTCCTCAGAAAGTCAAACGCTACATCGAAGCGCTGTGGAATAAGAAAAGCTCAGGGCAGCCTGTCACCTTCACAGATATCTTTGGAATGCTAATAGGTGAAACACTTATCCATAATGTGAGTTCATTTTTTTCATGATTATTAGAGTTGTGAAACTATTGTGTAATAACCACTGTTAACTGTTGTTTTTTGAGATGACCTTGGTAACATTTAACAAGTCATGTTTAGCAATCGGAATATTTAAGATTATAGCTGAGCAGATACTGGATAAGAAACGTGTAAAATGCTTTCCTTGCTCTGGGATGTGTTTCTGATTGGTGCTCATTTCTTTTAAGAGCTAGGAAAGCATAATGCGTTCATGTGCAATGGAAAGCAACTCAACTGCTGGGTACCTGCAGCAAGCTCTTAGCATCCTGTATCATCTGTCAAAATTACTGCTCGAGCAGTTTCAACAAAAAATTCTGAAATGCTGTAACCTCTGTATGCAGGTTTTGCTATAAGAAAAGCAGCATTTACTTAACCAAATACTGATTTCAACGTGCAAGGTCCACATCTCTATTTATTATTACTTGTTTTTCTGAGAAATGAGACAATAGGAGGGCTTCATACTGTTGTATTTTATTATTGACAAATCCTAATTGACTGAATCAGGCACACAGACTTCAAATGAGTCAGGTGAGCAGAATTTGGATTAGATCTTATCGTAAGATTGAAATGTGTTAATAGATTCACAGATGTGTTTTATACACTGCTATCTTTTGTGAATATACATTGCCATTAGGTTTTAAACACTATGAATGAAATACTGAAAAACTCTAAAATACTGAAAACCAGTCCACACAGCTTTTGGTAACTGTGATATATAGGGTAAGTTTCTGACAGTGAAGGGATATGAATGATCCTGTGACGTTGGTTACAAGTCCCTGTTTACTAAGGTGTTAAACACATGCAGATCTTTAGCTTAAATCTGAACCTGACATGATGGGTGAAAACTGGAAATAAGGCTCTGGGTTATTCACAGATAACACATCTTAGTACCTGTATGTCGTAATGACTTCCAGTCTGTCTTGATTGCAGGCGCCAGAGTATTTTCTGGGGGAGATGCAGATCCCCGGTTAGTAAATATAAGGCTCTTAATAGTCCGTTTGCATTTCTTAGTTATCTTTGCTGACTTTCAAGAAACAACTTTGAAAAACATTGAAAGTGAAAAACATTGCAGGATCATTAATGGTGGTTCTGCCTAAGAGGTTTTTCCTTGTTTTCGTCTTTTACAGAAGCAGGGGGAAAGAACTCGCTTTGTCCAGCAATACTCTTTTCTTTTTGGCCAGTTATTTTGTATTCTGCGACACATGCTTATTTCATCTTCCCATCATGTCTTCTCCCACTCCTTCCTTCCTGAGCGGTGCAGTTAAAAGGCATTCAAGCAGATTAATTCCTTTTACAAAGTCGTCTTTGTTCTGTTTTTCTTGGAAATAACCGAGTTTGTTCATTTTCCTTCTCTTTGAGGATTTCAGGGAATGGGTAGCCTCCTAAATACCAGCAGGCCTTTATAGGATCCGTTTGGACATAACATCTTTCTTTTCGTGCAGAGAATGGACACCACTTTGAGCAACATGAAAGAGAAAATCAATAACGCGCAGTGTGCCCTCCCACTCTTTACATGTCTTCATGTCAAACCAGATGTCTCAGAGCTTATGTTTGCAGGTATGTTTTCAATCTCTATATTATAGAGTCGCTTGTGGAAATAAGATAGAAGCGCGTGGCTGACGTAAAAAGCCTATTTTTTTAATACTTCTGAGAATAATTTTACCCTGCAACTTGGTACACTTTGAAATTATTAGTCTTATGGCAAGGGTTAGGAAGAAATTTGCCATGCCGTGAAGCATTTTTTGGCGCTTAACAAAATTTGCATTGTTACGAAGTGAGTACAGGAAGATTTTAATTTAAAAAAGGAATAGGAAGTTGGGATGTTGAAGGATTTACCAAACAGGCACATCGTAAGGTCTGTTCTGCTGGGACTTAAAAGCTGATTGGGAAATGGACACATGTGTGTTCAGCAGCTTCTGGGAAACTGACAGTAGAGTCTGATAACAAGAAATTACTCACTAATAAGTGATCACATAATTAGGTAGGTGGATACTTACTCGATGGGTGCAGTATTTGCACCCACGTTACAGGAGAACAGGACGAATTCCTCAGGGCATACTGCGGAACTGAGCCTTTTCTTGGCTTTTCGGATGCTTCTTTTCCTCTCTGTGGAAATACAAACAGACTATTTTAGTTCAAAAGCCTTTTATTTCTTTGTCATTCTTGGCTTTGGAGACTTATTCTTGGACCATTTTGTAACCACATTTTTTTTAACCTGAAAATAAGTTTTAACACCATAACAGCCTCATTAGGTTTCCGTGAAGTATTAAGTGGCAGCCAAGTTTTATTCTCTGTGTATTCCAAAACAGTGATTTCGTATCAATTGAAAAGAATATTTCTTACCTCTGAAGTAGCTAAGTACATGGCAGGAGTCAAGACAAAAAGAAAAGCTGGTGTTTCATGAACAGCAGAAAGTAGAAAACAGTAGTGTGTCGAACTGGGAAAGGGAAATGTCATACCGGATTATTCCTCTTTCGAAGAAGAGTGAAATTAGAATTGAGCATACAAGTTTACTACCTCTTGTTACTTCTTGCACAGTGTAAAGTACTTTTGGTAACACAAAAGGCGCTTTTGCCTTTATTTATTTCAGAGATTTTAATCCCATCTAGTAGCCTCAATTCAGAGTGGGTCCAATTGTGCTAGAAGCTGTACAAAGAAAGGGATATTTATCTATATCTGTCGGTCTATCTATCTATCTATCTATCCAGTTATATATAAGACTGAGGAGGGAAACACTAAGTGACTTCCCCAGGGTTCATCAGTCAGACATTGTATCCACATACCCTAAAAAGATTATTTGGGAAAGTTGCTGTCAAAACTTTGTTCGTAATGGAAAATGAGGGTGCAAATCAGGTTAAATTTTTCGTGGGAGAATTGCCTACTTTCCTCCTTAGGAAACTGAAACCTTTCTCTTTGCAAATCGAAGTGTTTTGGTTTTTGATGAGCTTTTGTTTTCTGAGAAATTTCATTTGGGTTACTTATTTACCGTTTTAAAAACAAAGTTGTCTCTAGTTAATAATGGCCTTCTCTAAGCAAGACCCGAAGCAGCTGAAGCCTGATCTAATTTCTCTAGCTTTACCTATTGGTCTGAAAAAGGCATTGCCTCTGCCAGTGGTTCTTGGGTTTGGTTTTTTGCGGCTGCCATCTATATCATTACGTAGGATGCTAGATCTTGATCGTTTCTATTGTAAGCTTTTTTTATCTTTTTGGAACTGAACAGCTATTTTTGATGTGAAATATACGGTAAGTTTTGAACAGAAATACTTAACGCTTTCTTATTTATTGGATTATAGATGTAGGTGAGATCTTTCATGTTGTTTCAAGTTGAAATGCAGTAATTACCTAAGATAAAATTCCTTCCGGGAGCGATGGTGCAAGATTTCATGCAGCTGCTCCTAGGTTTCGTGCCTCAGGCTCTGCATGTTTTCCTACCGCTGGCATTTCTCACCCAGGTGGCGCCAGCCGTACCCAAAACTGCAGTAATCATTTTAGCCGAGCATAATTACAGGATACATCCAAAGTGCAGTGAACACAACTGTGAGGTTTGACTTTAGTACATTTTGGATCAAGCCAAAGCCAAGGAACTAACCCAGTTTACTGGGATATAAACACAAAGTATTTCTCTTGGTATAGAGTTCTTGTCTCTTTGGACGTTTGAGTCCTACTCATTTAAATGGCCACTGTCTCAAGGAGCTTCTGGAATGGCAGAAGCTAATGCTGAAGCCCTTTAATTTTAAGGTAGAAATCTTATTTCCCTGAGCAGGATATGCGATTTGAGAAATGATCTTCTTCAGTGCAAATACAAAAATGGATGTGGATTATCACGGATTAAATTAATTCTAATTCAAAATTTAGTTTTGCTGTCAACATGGTTCTGAAATACATATCTGCCCATTCCTGTTTATATATCTAAAGGGAAATAGCATTGAATTCCTCGATTGGGTCTTCGAAGGAATTTCCTCCTTCTCCAATAAATGTGAAGATTGTGGGTGGTTTATTTGGAAAATAGGCTGCTGTATTTGACTTAGCGCAGATAAGCATTGCCCCACGAAACGGAACTATCAGCGGTCGTGATGAAATCTTTCCCTTTCAGGACGAGTGGTTAATCTTACGCTTAACTTTTCACCAGAAACACTCGATATCTTCAGGAGCGTATGGCAATCCTGTGATGCGTGGGGATTTTTCAAGGCTGTTCCTTTTGCCTTTCTATTTCCGAATTATTTCTAATTTCTTCACAGCATCAGTCAAATCAATCACTTCTAAAAATCAGAAGATAAAATAGATGAATGGATGAAATACTAAAAATGTAGGGTATTTCTTGTTCGTCATTGCTCCCTTTTTGAAATGATTTCTCTGATGTAAGCAACTCCACCGGTGTCAAGAAAACATTTCAAAATCAGCTAAAATCCATTTTCAAAAAAGGCATGCATCATAGAATGTAAATCCTTTCTGAATTTTTCTGCTAAGATCAGAAAATGCATTTGAATATTTTACTCCGTATTTTTATTGTGCTCTCTATTCAATCAGACGGCATCTACTTTTAAAAATATGTTTTGCATCCTTTGGTATTAATGAGTTTCTCAGCTGCCTCTCAGCCTTGCCCTTTCATATTGGATTTCACTGGAAACTGTAGGTTTTTGTGGAATCCAGATGGGTCTCCTAGAATCTTTCTGTGTGGTATCTGTGTGATACTAAAGATTTTTTCCGCCACCTTTGTCACTGGCCTGCAGGTTTTTGGTAGGATCACAGGGAAAGAAAAGAAACTTGGAGCTTAGACCCACGTTGCGTTTCATGCGACAGGGAACCGTAGTGAAGCGCGAGCTGAAAACCAGCTGGCATTTTGTTTTTCTCAGTCACGATCGCTACTTTTATACTTCTGTTTTTACAACCTGACATTTTTCCCCCAAAGTTTGTCGTGATAAGAGAGAATGAGAATTCCTTCTCTGCTGTGACATTAGACTGTCCTTCTTTTGAAATCAAAATTTTGACTTCTGCACAACCTGAGAGAGATTCCTGTCGGTTATTTAACTTTCCATTTAACTCGAAGTTCTTTGCTTGCACAGAGTTTTCGTTCGTTTCTGTATATTCATCCTCTGTTTCTATTCAGGTCGAGGTTGCTAACTAAGCACAATTTTGTTTCTTCTTTTGCAGACTGGGTGGAATTCAGTCCGTATGAGATTGGCATGGCCAAGTATGGCACTTTTATGTCTCCTGATTTGTTTGGAAGCAAATTTTTTATGGGGACGGTGGTGAAGAAGTATAACGAAAATCCCTTGCATTTCTTGATGGGTGAGTATGTGACAGAAAGAGACTTTAAAATAAAACGAATTTCAGTAGTTCACGGACAAGGGCTTTTACATGCAGTCAAACAAAGTGTGAGACAAGAAGTAAGAGTTCTCAATTTGTTGGGAAACAGCCATTTGAAAGATTTCACAGACATGGATTGGCAGTCCCTGGTTTTCTATTTCTGATAGGTACATCTGAGCTTATTACTTAGCGTGTTCCAAAATCAGAGGTGTGCTCAGAGAGCAAGCAACTGCTTAAATACTGCAGTATATGGGGGTTTTGTCTTCTACCAGCCTCCATTCATTATGTACTTTTTCCCTTTCAGGTGTCTGGGGCAGCGCATTTTCGATATTATTTAACAGAGTGCTTGGCGTCTCCAATTCTCAAAATAAAGGTCCCACCATGGAAGAAGAATTAGGTAACAGTAAATAATTCTTCTGCTATGCAAAACAATTACGAGGCTGATTAGTGCACTCGGTGTGTGCAAGGGTGACACTCTGCTGGTGGGCATTTTAAGAATGTGGACTTCAAGTAACTTTAGTTGCTGACGTTATTAGATGCTGATGGGGTCAGGGAAAGAGGGTTAGGAATGTTCTTTCCTTCTAGTTTCTGATCAGTACCAGAGGTACTGAAAGTCACGTGCGTACATCCAGCTATTTTCATGAAGTTAAAAGAATCCAGCTCCCTCTTTTATGTTGTTCTAGTTTTTGGAGATCAGAAGCTGCCAAATACTTGATAGCTACTTGTGTAGTCTTTTGACACTGGACTGTATTATTTAAGGGGATAATAAAGCAAAAGCAAATTTTACCATCTCTGGATTGTTGGATTGTTGCATTCTAACCACAACTCCCCCGTCGGTATCTCATCCTTTGCTTACGTATTTAATGATTTTGCTTTCATTCCTAATGGAGAAATGGTAGCTTACTTTGGATAGACTTTATTGTATTTTAGTTGAGAGTGCAGTTGAGAATGAAAAGCTTTTAACGCTTTTTTTACTATTCAGAAGACAGCATTACAGGGAAATACATAACCAATAAATAAATTGTACTAGACAGCCGGATTTTTCTGAAGAATGTGGAGAGAAAATGCAGATTGAGTTGATTTTAAAAAACAACAATAAAACCCCAAGCCCCTTAGCTGTCTCTGTCTCCTAATAGCTGGTATTCACCTCTTTAATGTACTTATCTACAGAGGAAAATGAGACCTGTGCCTACAGCTTCAGAATTCCGATACACCTCAGGAGTGTTAACACCTACTGATGGTGAATCTTTGCAATAAATTTGATAGTGGCAAAGCCTGTGTTACCGCTTTTTAAGATGTTGAGAGACAAAATGTTATCCCTCATCCATGGCTTATTTCACATATAATTTACAAAATATGCTTTGAAGTCCGATAAGATGGGAAGATACTAGTGTGATTTGAACCCCAACCTGTTAAGCAGAACTGAGGATGTCCCAGTGAAACCTTGGTGCCACCAAAGGGAATGGCAAAATGCCAGTGGACACCAGAAGAGCCAGAGCATGTATAAATCACACCTAGAAGCAGTAAATAATAAATTTTGCATGGGGGTTGCTTTAAAGAGATGATTTGATGTCCAAAAATTGCATTTCTTGTTTCTCTTAGCTTCCTTTTTTGCTCATTAATTTTTATTTTGACCTGTCTGCTGTGTAATCTCTGAAGAATTTGTACGTGTTTGTCTTTGGTGTGTGTTTGTCCATTGATGGTATTTGAGTAGTGATTGAGGACCCGCTAAGTATTAAAAAGAAAAAGTATTTAAGGAAAAATCGGTGATGACTAAGTTCTTAAGTGTCTGTGGGGATTTTTACAGTGTTGTAAGTCAGTCTAAGTGGGCATAATGCACAAAAAAGCGCAAAGTGGAATTGCCATTGTTTTGATAACTGCATTTAGTAGAAATTACAGCATTTGTTGGAAATTACAACCCGAAGCAGCGGTACGTCACCAGAGACCAACATCTACATTATCCTTCTGTGAGAAAAAGTAGATGTTATTTTATTTTCATTTTTTTAATGGAAAAAAAAAAAGTCAGTTGTTATATTCAAGTTCATTAGGGAACAACCCTCTTTCAGTTTATTTTAACTAGCTTCAAATTTCAATTAGAGATGATTCCTAGCATATATTATTTTAGGGAATAAAGGGTTTTGGTTTTCAAAAGTCTTCTCGTGGATACAGTTACACCACTGGACTTCAGCCTCTGTCTCCAGTCTCTGTAGGTTATAAGCTTATGAGGCTGCTCATAAAACAGTGCAAATCTATTGTATTTCAAGAAAGGCTTCCCTCCGTAGTTTGGGAAAATAATGGTGCCGGTCTATAAGCCATTTGCACATGAATTCACCTCCGCTACAGACCTTACCTGAGGAGCGGAATGTGTTGCTCTTCCAGTACTCATTTTGTCTTCGAAATAAGGCCCTGAGATAGTAATGAACAGTGAACCACGACTTTGGGGTTGTTTTGGAAACAAAGCTGTTAACCCTAACAAAATGCAGATTTTTGCCAGAGGACTTCACTCATTTCTGGTTTTGTTTCTCTCACTTAATGCTATGAGATGAAAACCATTGTCTTTTCTACCTGTGTAACTGCATTGGCCTTTATTTTTCACACACGCTCCAGTCAAACTTCGTAACTATCTTGCCTTTGGTTTTTCGCCCACTGTTTTTAAGGGTTTCCATTCATATATATATGAATGAGGTTAAGTGTGCCTCTTTTTAAAAATTAGCTGGTAATTAACAGAAATTGAGATCGTCTTCCTAGTTCATTAGGAGTTCTTGAGAGGACAGAAGCTATACGCCTGCATTTTAATCAAGCTGAGGGAAACGTGTCAGATCCGTGGTGCAGAGGTGAGTGGTAGGTACCGCTTTAGGATTACATTTTGTTTTCCCAGCCCTTTGGCTAATCTGCTTAGTGCGGGAGCTTTTCAAAAAGTGCAGGCTAAAGCCAATATATTCCCATCAGATTCGCAATATATCGATGTCCACAGCAGATGAAATCTCTTCAGCTCTATTTCCTATTACGAAACCTCAAATTGTTTTGAAATTCTTAGCTGTTCTGATCATTAAGCCCTAGCGGTTTAAAGTCATTTTATATTTCTTTCAACAGAAAATATTAGGCTAAAGCACCTTGTAAGCAATGACAGTTCAGACAGTGAAGATGAATCACAGCATCCAAAAGGTAAGGAAATCCTCACGTTTTGTTTCACAGTTTATGTTTTTCACCAGCTTTCGCGTAGCATGGTCAAGTTCGTGGATGTTGGTAATTAGCTATAGCTGGTTTTCCTTAGTCTGAACAATAGTCTCGTATCCGAAAGCTCTGCTGTCATTTACATCAATGGTTAAATTTAATTGCCTGGAAGGATCTTAAAGGAGCCTGGGGCTCAGCAAAAGAAAAGTTCAGCAAGAGGCCTCGGGAGTGCGTTTGGCTTGACTTCATGCCTCCTGCTCAAGCTGATGATCAAAGGAGTCTCTCACGGATCTTCAGTCTTGGCATCAGCCCAATGGGGCTTCGCAGAGGCTGCAGTTTCACCCGCAACCAAATACTGGACTTGCTGAGCCTCATCTCCGGAAGTCTCTTCCCAACAAGCTCCTGAGCTCAGAGGCATGTTCTGATTGTTACTGGCCCAGCAAAATAACACTATCCATTGTCTTGAAGGGTTCCTTGATGAAGTATTAGTTTGTGTTCCCAGCACTCATGGATGTCTTCTAGCACCTTTACCAATGACATCTGATACAGGAGATCCCTAGTGCTGAGCACAGTGTTTTAAACGATGCCCAAATCCACTTTCCCGGAAGAGGCACAACTACGAGGGGGACACTGGGGAAGAACAGATCCTCTTGAAAATTATCCGTGCTACCTAAACCACCTGGGGATTTCTGTGATTTTAGTCTCTGCCTCACCCCAATAATGCTTTCTGTATTTGATGATACTCTTGGGGACAGCAGTGACTTTCACCTGAAGAAATCAATTATGTTTTTAACAACTAAAGCAAAGATGGGAACGCGGCTTTTTGTAACATTAGGATCTACAGGAAGAAGAGAAAATCTTGTGCGATGAGACAGTGAATTATGTCATGAGCTCAGTTAAATGGTTACTTCTTCAGTTCCCCTTATGTGTAAAATAATAGGGAGAGGGTGATACCGCATTTTGTGTTTATTTGCGGATTTCCTGTCACAGCACTTTAGCCAGCACGAAACACTACATTTCTCTCATAGTTTGTAGACATAGTGGTCACCCTACAGATCTGTGATTTGTAAACACTTGGTAATCCCTCCACTTCTATAGAATATTATTGCACAGATGTTGGACCTCTAAACTTTGCAGTGTTTGATGCTTGTTTTTCTCTCTACTTCTATCAAGATCAGCTCCTTTAAAGCCTGGATTAGAGAGGCACATTTCAGTGCTGCATTTAAAGTATCAACCTGAGCCTGAATTATGGCCTTATACAAAACATCTCAAAAAGTCCAAAGTTTTGATGGTATGAATGCGAGGTGACGCCAATTCAAGTCATTTTTTCTGCGATGTCTAGCTGTAGACATCTAAGTCTGGATGTTTCATCCTACTCTTAACTAAAATCAGATATTGATTGTAGGCTATAGTCTACTGAAAGGATATTTTTTGATATTTTAGAATTCCCATGCTCTAGCGTTCTCTTTTATGCAGACTGACTTTGCCTTCTTAAGGAACGCTGGGTTTCTAGAAGTCAGCAAAGGATGGGGAAGGGTACACATCCAGATGAATTCAAGTCTACATAAAGTATGGATCTTGGTGACCCAAATCTGACCCCTGAGCCCAGGAGAGCTTGCGTTTTGGGTGCTAGCACAGATAAAGCTATATCGTCGTTTCCCTTGCCATCCAAAATAATTCAGTCCGGATCAGGTCATCTAACACGGTCTCAGTCTATTTTCCTAATGGACGCATCCACGCTACTATACGTGCAGTTAAGAGGGTGGTTTCTCTCCGTTCCTCTGAAATTCTTGCAGCAAAGCTCCTTCATTCAATCCACGGCTCCTTGAAAGAAGGCGGTGACTGAGTTCCTTTTATTTTAATAGGGCCTTTGTTTTAGCAGACCCAGAAATCTTGGGTTTATACTTCATACATTAACTGTCTCATGGTTGATGATTTCCATTTTCCTCTACAGGCACTGAAAATGCTGAGGCACGTCAAGAACATCAGAACAGCAGCCAAGAAAGCTGGGTGCAGAGGATGCTGATGGCTTTGGTTGGTGATAGCGCCCTTTTCAACACGAGGGAAGGGCGCGCTGGGAAAGTCCACAACTTCATGCTGGGATTGAACCTCAACAGCTGTTACCCTCTCTCTCCTCTGGCGGACCTTCTCACTCAGGAGTCTGTGGAGGAAGATGAACTAGATGCAGCCGTTGCAGGTCAGTTCGCAGAAAGCCCCTGTTGCTGCCTGTTCATTAGTAAAAATCAGAAACAGCGAGTTCTCAGGGTGGTAACATCAAACTCCGAGGCTTACAACAGCACGCACCTGCAGGCAGGAGAATGTTTCTATAGCGGGAAGTCACGAGTATTGGTCAGCAGCAGAGGTTATGAGGTGACTGGGTGTCACAGAGGGCACCGCACAGTGACTTCTGTCTGCTGTCTGCCTCCCGTATCCCCTGCAGAGTGTGCAGAACCGTCGGTACTTTTCGGAGGCAAAGCGTCTCTTTGGAAGGAACTGCTGGCAGAGGCTGCTTTTGTGTATGGTGCCCTTCATCAAGGCCACTTCCATAGAACTGCCTGGGTTGGAAGGGATCTTTCAGATCATCGAGTCCAACCATCAACCCAACTCTGACAAAACCCATCACTAAACCACGCCTCTAAGCACCATGTCTGCCCGTCTTTTAAATACCTCCAGGGATGGCGACTCCACCACTTCCCTGAGCAGCCTGTGCCAATGCTTAACAACCCTTTCAGTGTAAACGTTTTTCCTACTATCCATCATAAACCTCCCCTGGCACAACTTGAGGCCTTTATCACTCACTTGGACTTCTTCCAAGGGTTATCCTGTGTTGTTCCTTTTCTCTTATTGCTGCTGAGCCTGCTGGTGGAAATAAAAGGGCATCCCCGTTCCAAAAAATTTGTAGCACTTCTGCTGTCTTTGTCTTCCTCTGAAAAACCTGTGGAGGCAGCACACTTTACTTGTAGATCCGTGCTTTCCTGACACAGTGTTCTTCCCAGCGCGACCGATCTGGCTGGTGCATTCACAGTTGAGGTGTGACTGATGTGTAGATGCATCCATACGTCACCTTGGCAGAAGCAGGAATGCGGATGGAAGATTAGAATTTCAGAAAAATGCTAATTTGCAAAAGAAGTTCAGTGTTTTGCCCCACTTCATGAAGGGTGTCAGAGAATTATGAATCGCACTTGATTAGTATTCTGAAGATTTGCTGTAGACAAGTGTTCATTACAATGTTCTTAATGAGAGCCGATGAATTTCTTAGTATTCTTCTGGCATTGGTGCTTTTTTTTAATTCCTCAATAGGCAACAGAGCGCTGAGTTAGGGATGCAAGCTTCCCACTAGAAAAGTTACATCGCAGTGAAGATGCACACTTGGTGGAGCCTCCACATACAGTTTCTGTGATACAGACTGTAATGCTTTTGGTTTATTATGGATTATTACTGACATCCATCAAGCCGAGGAACTGGAAATCTCTGAAAGTGGTGTTCCTTCCATGTTCTTGTGTAGTGGCCCAGCTCTGCCAGCCATCCCTCGTCATAACAGCAGTCACTTCAGCCCGTAGGTTCTATTCCGAGGCCAGAGATTGTCCTGGCTGGGCATTATGCAATAGTAAATACCAGATGTCGTTTAAAAGCTTAAGTAGCAGACATGCTCTACTGTGTATTCCTTAATGTAACAAATCCCTTTCAGTGGTTGTAGTAGTAATTTCCATCTGTACTCCGCTTTCTAAATATTTTTATCATCTCAGAGGTGTTTACAACTGGATAATCTTAATATTTATGGTAGCTGGAAAAGAGGCAGGAGAGCGGGTAGTAAATGTATGGTTGGAAAAAATGACAGTTGATGAGAATTTTGCATAATTAAGATGTGGATAATCTTCAGAATCGACTATCAACTTCCTGGATTTTAATTTCGATTGAAATAAAACACTGGTCTGACAGAACGAGCCTCCACCTCTGAGACAATTACTTTTGAGTGCCTGAAATTTCTTTGGCTAAAATGTCTGGCAAAAGTTTGATGTAACTGTGATTTTTTTTTTTTTTTTGTTGTTGTTGTTGTTTTTAGAGTTAGCTGAAGCCCACGGTCATAAACCTGAACTAACAACTCAAATCTAACAGCTATGAGGTAGTTGCAATATTATGGTCAAGAACAATGAAAAACACCTTGACATTTTTGTAGTTAATACAAAATATAATAATTCAGAAGTGTATCCAGATTTTAGTGCTGTGGATTTTGCTAATATATGTAAGAGCCTAGAAGCCCAGAGGAGCAGAGAGAAAGGAAACTTTGGTGTAAATTTCGAATATTGTATATTACCAAGGCACTGGCTGCATTTAAGCTTTGCGTATTTATTCCTACCACTAGCAGCTTACCTGGCAGCGTGAGTACAGAGAGAGGTCTGAACCACTTTAGGACTTACTTCCTCTGTATTAACAGATACTCCAAAGGAGAAATAAATGAATCGAAAAGGATCTAAATAACACTCTACATCTCCCGTTGTCTCAGACCTTCTGTAGACCCACTGAGTTGCCCTGAGAGGATAAGCTGTGGCAGACCTAAGCTGATGTTACAGTCACTACTGAGGGCCGAATTTCGGGTCTGCAGTGCACACGGCGGAGATCCCAGCTCCTGAGCTGAGAGTAAAATGTTTCGCTTTGCTACGGATTCTATTTACGCGGAGCATTTTTTGGATTGATCTCAAACACGCTTTAAAACATTATACCCCTTGAACGATTCCATTACGAACTCAGAGTCGTTCTGTTTCTGTGCCTTGATATTGCAACATACTGAAATCACTTGAGAAAATGCCAAGTGAATAACAATAGGGAAAAAATAACTCATAATCTCCGCTTCCTTATTTAAGTATTTATGGAAACTCTGTTATAGTAGACGCACGTCAGTGGCAAATGGCCTTTTCATCTCCCACACTTCATTGAAGCTGCCATCTGTGCCAAAGTTTGGTCTTTAGAACATGCTCTCTTTTTTATTTCCAAACAATTCTTGCTATCCATTTGTGTATCCCCTTACTGCGAATCAGATACATACGCTGTGCTGGTTGCACACGGAGCTGTACTCACAGCCATCTTGGGCTTCTCCCGCTTCACTGTTCGATGGCCTGAAAGCTTCTCGTAGTATGGATCCATCGTTCATCAAAGCCGCCCGTGTGGGCTGAAAATTGATGTCCCAGCCTCCCAGAGCATAAATACTCCATTCAGTCTTCATGCTGCTTGATGAACGATGATGGATTGACTTACCAGGGCCGCTAGAGTATATAGAACGATCGTCCTGGATTCGTGTGTTGTAAAGTAGAAAAAGAACAAAGGTTTCTTACCTAGTGTAGGCTATAGGCGAGGCCGTGCTTCTTCTAGCATCGGGGATGCTTATGGTACATCCAGCCTCTCCCGGGAGCAATTGTGGGCTCCCCTGGGGTGTCCTGACCCACAGGTGTCTCCCTGCTGCCTTGTCTCGCTGGGGCGTTGTGTGCTGCTTCTGGCCTCTGCCTCCACACCCTGCCTAAATCAAATCAAATGGCAGTCCGAGCCTGCTTTTACAGTCATGTCGTTAAAACAACGCTGCATTATTTTCAGTGCTTTTTGAATTCTGACCCCATAACATGGACACAAGTTACACTTCGCAACTTTTCTTCACAGTTCAAAGATTAGAAATATACTCCGAAAATGAATCCTAATAAACAGAAAAACCTTTAAGTTGAATTTCTTCAGTAATCCCAGAAGACCACGACTAATAAAACCAATCTATGTGCTCATTACAAATTTATTGATGGCATTATGATGTTTTATTATTTAAAATACCATAAAAATGTTATGATAAATTTCATGATAGAGTCATAAAAGCTGTAAGCAATAGGAGCCACTGCCTTCTTCCTGCCAGAAAGGTTCTTCAGCCTTTTTGGTAGGAGGTTTGTCTGTGTAGTAACGCTCCCATCACAAACATTGCTACAGGTGGTAGGAGTCTTGTTTCAAGGATCCCTGTTGACTTTCAAATGAAAATGTAGTAAAATAAGATAATACAAAGCTTGAACAAAAAATGTTTCTGCAATTTTGAGAAATTCTGTTGAGAACAAGGGTGAAATTATGTTTGAAATGTTTTCTTTAAAAGGGAAGGGGAAGACAAGGCTGGTTTATGTATGCTAGAAGGATCTGTAGTAATTGTATTTTTTTTACCAGTGTGTTTTTAGTTATGATGAATTTGATAAACACTAATGTATTTTCATTGATTTATGCTAATTCATTGTTATGAAATATATCTAGTTCTAAAATAGCTCTATAAACACACTTAGCCCTTTAGCAGTAGGCAATGATTTGAAAATGTTCTCTCCCTAAAAAAAACGAGGTGAATATTAGGAAACTCGTGCCTCATTACTTAGGACAGTGGCCTCTAATAAATAAGAATAGTAACAGAAATAAAAAGTCAAAATACCTGTTCTGAGATTTTTTTGCTGCTCATAACAATAATTTTTTCTCATGGATCCTGAAACGATAGGAACTAGAGTGTGAATTATTTTGATGGATCATTTTCACATTAAAATATCCTTTTTGAGATTACTTCCATCGCCAATATGTAAGCCTAGGAAATTGAATTATGCAAGAAATAATTAATTACTCTGTTCAGCATTCCTTAGATTACACTGCCCTCTGCAGACAGGAGCATTAGTTCTTAGTCAAAAGGCAAAACCAGGCATTTTTAAGGTGTAGAGCAAGAAAAGACTGTCAGGAGAAAAGTTTGAAGTACTGCAGGGATCATTTAGTAACATCCAGAGACTTGGATAGATGCAAAGACACTTAAGAAAAATTGCTTGTTTTTTCCTGAGCCGCACCCAGGGAATATTGGAGTTAAAGGGGAAACATCATCTCCTTCAGCCCTCAGTTTGGGCATTAGATATAGGAGACTATTTTATACTGTACCGTGACGGTAGTAGCAGTAAGTGGCTCACATGTCATTCTGCTTAAATTTCAGATATGGATATGGGTTACTGCTTCTTTTTGTTCCCGGTGTAGTAGTGAGTAGGAGGTGATGAGCTTTGGTGTAGGTTGAAAAGGAAGTGATTTGGCTTGGTAGTCCTAATTCTAATGACCAGAAGCAGACCAGCATCACGCAAAAGCGGAGCCACATTGAGGCCTTTTAGGCAAATTTCAGTTATTTGGGGAAGAGGAGCTGGGAGGGACAGGGAGTTTGGGAGGGAACCTGGGGGAAGGTGTTTGGGCAGGGGTTGTAGGACACTGAGGGGATGGACATGAGGAACCTGGCTCTTAACGTCCTGTAAACACTTCCCTCTCTGTGAGCGTTGTTCGGGCTGAAGGGGTGAAGCTGGGAAGGGTCGGGTCAAACCTGGGCATTTGGACCCTCCCGTTTTGCCTCGAGCCACCTCTGCTTCTGCCCTGGGACGGGGTGTTTGTGTACTTGACCTACTGAGGTCCCTTCCAGGTCTGGTTTCTTGCCCTGCATTCTCCAGTTGTTAAGAGTTAAGGTCACACATGAGTTCACGGTACGCTTAGCTGGGATACTGTAAATTTTGAATTCTGGGGAATCTTCAGTACTTGGGGAAACACTTGAAAGCCCATCACAATTTCAGTTCTTAACCGGTGTGTTCCTGTTTTGTTTTGTTTTCATTTGTTCTGCGCAGATCCTGATGAGTTTGAGAGGATATATGAGCCACTAGATGTGAAGAGCAAAAAGATTCACATAGTGGACAGTGGGCTTACATTTAACCTGCCGTACCCGCTTATCTTAAGACCTCAAAGAGGTGTTGATCTCATCATCTCTTTTGATTTTTCAGCGAGGCCAAGTGATTCCAGTCCTCCTTTCAAAGTAAGATCAGCCATTCCTTTCTTTGTGTTGATAAGTTTAACTCAGTTGTATTCTTCCAGTGGGGTTGGTTGCACATTTCATGGTTCCCGAAGGCCTTAGTGCTATTGTATTGACAGCGTCGGAGCAATTTGTTTCCACGTCAAGGCAGAACATTGCACTCTGCCTCAGTTCCTGTTTGCGTGACTCACATGAGACAACTGGCACAAAGAAGGCTAATTAATATAATCCATTTGAAGTAGTAGCTCTGTTGTTTTTATGGAAGTCTTGCCTTCACACTGAATTGCAGAAATTTTATTTTGTGTCAGTATTAAACAATTGAGTCATTTCCCATGGTGCTAGCGCTCTAGCTCTGTAAGGCTAGTCTCCTCTGTGACGCTATGATGTAAATGAATGGTTTTCTGTCATCATCTTGCAAAAAAATGTGTCTCGGTCACTCCGGTATTGCAAAATATCTAACATTTTGGAAGTGGGGCTAACTGTTCCTTTACCTCTCACCAGGATAATCCCAGGACTGCTTTAAGAAGGATTCCTAAATCCATTCAGGCCAGAGCAAAGCAACAACAAAAAAATCCGGATTAAATGCCATGGCTGTTTTCTGTAGCAGGTGTGGAAAGCAGAGCTTTCAGTCTGTGCGGCCCGTACGGCCTACGCATCCAGACAGCTCCAAAAGGCTTAATGTTGGATCATTTTGGTAGCTGACACAGGAAAAGCAGCACTTAGGAGGCTACTGGGAGGTACTCAAAAAAGAGGCGATAAATATTTGAAACCCAAGTGGATTTTTAAAAATTATTTTGAGGGAACATGCCTGTTTGAGAAACAATTGGCATTCTTTGGTGCTTTACAGACAAATTTCAATTAGAGCAAAGAAAGTATTTTTTTTCTTTCCTCTTGCTATCAAGGGACAAAACCCCCCAAACAACATTAGAAAATAGCGGCAGTAGCAAAATGGACTCTAAATCAGTGTTGCCAAATGCAGAGAAAAGCAAGCTTCAGGAGAATAAAAGGAGTAACTTCTGTAATCGCTAGTTCCCTTGGGGAATACTTGGAAGAATCGAGCACTGAGAAGACTCTTACTAGTGCTGAAATCCTTCATTTTTCCTTAATTGACTGAATCCCACAGTCTGTTTCTTCCTTTAATTTTCAATTTGTTTAAGAATTTGTCTCCTTTATTGTCGTGAGTGAGGATTTTCCCCATCGGCTAAATTTGCTGACACAGCACCGTCATCTCCTCTGAAACGTCGTCGTTTTCCTCTCTTTGTTAAAGTTCTGCACGTGGAGTCTGTGCGAAAGGCTGTGTCTCGCCCTCTCTGTTGTTCTTGGCTTTGCATTGAGCTTTTCTGGCTTCATCAGCTGCAATTTTTGGGCCCGTTTTGGGGAACATAAAATGGGGAGATTGACGGGAAGTCAGGTAGCATCCTGAAGGTTTTTCTGTAAACTCTTTAATTTCAAAAAAGGCAAAATCCTTTTTACGCAAGAAAAACTGGTGGGGAAAATTAAACGGTGCCTTAGGCTTTCATGGAACTGCCCTTGGAGGGAAAGGTTCGTTATTTCTGAAGCACAAATATGTGTGTAATAAGAGTGACGTGCCTCCAGCTAATACCCAGGTGTAGTCCCCAGCAGTGGCCGTGTGCTCATGGCCTGAAGGACAGGAACCAGTTTTGTGCGCTGGCGGTGCAATCCCGTGGGTTCTGCGTGCACCGCGAAGAGTAAATGCGGGTTCTAGGGTGGCCTGTATGCGTGGTAGCGCTCTAATACACCTTTATTACTCCAGCACACAGGGAAATCAGCCAGCTGAAGTCAGTGACTCTGCTCATGTTTTATCCTTTTACACCCACTGTCTTTTAAGCTCTTGCGTATCCAAAACAGTTGCCTGGAGAAGGGTCCAATTTCATTCAAAACCAAGATTAAAGATGTTGACCTTCCCTCTCCTCCCTCTCACACACCCGCATTACACGCTTTTGAGTCATTATTTACAAATTATTTTGTTTACTGAGTTGTCACAAGGTAAAAAAAGCCTGTTTTCCAGACTTACTTCTTCACCTAGCATGCTTTCAAACGCTGTTCTGTGCTGTGATGTGACTCGGAACATAACAATGCCTGGATCGGTGTTTATTAACTCTCCTTGGTTTCCATAGCACCAATACTCCGCTTGCGAGTAGAGTTACGAATGGCTTTTTTTCTAGCTGTCAGCTCTGTAAATTCACCCAGAGATTTATGTGACAGACCAGCTCTTTCCTTCCTGTGAATCACCACAGGTGGTGAAGGTCGGCAGGCGGAATTAGGTGCTCGGTTGGCCATGCTGGGTTGTCTATGCAAAGATTGACTTGACCAGCACTGCCGTAAAGAACCACCAGTTGATAAAACCGTTTCTGGTAACCAATTTGGCCTGTGTCTCTCTACATAAAACCTCGCTTTGCAGGGGATGCTGATATGCACCTGCGTCTTTGTGGTCTTTTCAGGAGATTTTACTTGCTGAAAAATGGGCCAAAATGAACAAGCTCCCTTTCCCGAAAATAGACCCGAACGTGTTTGATCGAGAGGGCATGAAGGAGTGCTATGTTTTCAAACCGAAGGATACCTCTTCGGAGAAGGACTGCCCAACTATAATCCATTTTGTTTTGGCTAACATCAACTTCCGCAAGTACAAAGCTCCAGGTGAGCACGCGTTTGCTGATGCTAAATCTCGCTGTTCCTTTGTAGCTTTATAATGACACGGTGATTATATACTAGAAATGCTTTGTCTCTGAAATAACTCTTTTAAGTCTATCTGTAGTAGGTCGGGATTTCAAAAGAGCCATTAAAAAATAAGATGGCGAGTCCTCAGACCTAGCATTCACGTTGGATTTTTGTATTTGCTCCGTGAGCAGGCGTTCCAAGAGAAACACAGGAAGAGAAGGATTTTGCAGACTTTGACATTTTTGATGATCCGAATACACCATTCTCTACCTTCAACTTCCAGTACCCCAATGAGGCTTTCAAAAGACTTCATGACCTAATGGAGTTCAACACCCTCAATAACATAGACGTATGTATGCCGGCGTGGAGGGGGATTAAAGGCTCTCGGTTCTTAAATGGGAAAGTAGATGATGCCAATAAAGCTGTAAATCTGCCATACAGAAGGGACAGGAGTTTCCTTCGGTGTTTGCCTGATTGTTATGGCACACAAAGTGCTTCCTGCATTTAGCTGTGCCCTGTACTGTTCTCAGAGCTGAGGCTGGACCAAAGCCCATTATAGCCAGTAGGAGAAACTTGCTTGATTTTAATGAGGGCTGGAGTCTACCTGAGGTAGGTTCCTCACGAGCTCGTGTAGAAGCGTGCACAAGCTGTGGCATCTTGCATCCTTCCAGCACGGGAAGGAAAGAAGAGTCCAGACACTTGTAGGGTAACACATCAGCTGGAGTGACCTGAAGAGAATTGGGTGAGATGCACAGTGAGAAAAGAGAATTCAGTCTTTTCATTTGACTTCTGTTTCTGAAGTACTGAAGTATCAGTGTCGTAGGAAGTTATGACCGTATCTGATCCTCTGTCAGTAATAAACCACTAAGCAAATACGCTTCTGAAAAGACCAGAGGTTCTTTCTGGTGGGGAAATAAAAAAAAGGTCTTGACCAGAATTTCTGGGGCTTAGAAGATTGATATGTTATTGTGGCCATCTTCCAAATGGAGCAACTTTGGGAGTGTGGGCTGTGTTTCTTTCATAATGTCTGAGCCGGTGCTTGTTAGGATCCATTCCAGTTCATATCCTTTTCTAATTTGGTTCCTGGGCTGTTTTTGCCATTTTACCATTGAAAGCAGAGATGACTGTGTACGGTGGAGACATTATGATCAGGATTTTATGCTCGGTTCTTTATGTATGAGGATTTTCTAACTGAAGAAAAGGAAATTGGAAGTTTTCTGTAAAGATCTCTGGAAATTTCTTTATCAACTTGCTCAGTAATAATTCTTTTTAGTTGATACTAAACGTAACCTGACACCGTGATCCCAGCATCCGTAGAGTGACTTGCCATATTCACAAGTGTAAACGATCATCCCAGATAAAGAAATGACTTTTTTTTTTCTCAATATAGTAAAGAAATCTTGTTGCTTCAGGACAAAGGAAGCAAAAGTAAAGATTTAATCTTTCTCAAAATAATAGTAATTTTTTGTAACCTTTAAGTATGGATTTGATTTACTCTTCAGAACTTCATTGGGACTTGGTTTAGATGGTGTGTGTTCATGTGTGACGACTTTGGTGTTGGTAGTATCCTGTCGTATCTGTATTAACTAAATTAAAATCAGTGTTTTATACAATCAAGAAATAGTATTGATAATAGTACTCAGCAATCACTTTGCTCAATGATGGAGTAGCGTTAAAAGTAGGAACAAGAGTTACTAACATCTGAAGGGGTCTTTTCTACCAGTTAATAAATCATTAAAATGTTAGTTATCTCCCTGAATGACACGTTGTTCACTGTTTTCCAGGTGATCAAGCAAGCTATGATGGAAAGCATTGAGTACAGAAAAGAGAATCCATCTCGCTGCTCCGTGTCTCTCAGCAGTGTTGAAGCGAGGAGATTCTTTAATAAGAACAATCTTAACAACAACCATACGTAAAGGAGGTCTCCTAGGTCCCACTCCTTCAGGAAACTGGTTCTCTCTTTATAACTGGAGTCAAAAAGACGTTATCAGAGTGTCCCTGCTCCTGAACGAGACTGTGCAAAACTCCTGAAAACATTTTCTTGTGAATTCTCAAGTTTCAATACAATTTTGTACTCTTTTTTTTTTTTTTAAGAAAACTAAAAACATTGGAAACATTTCAGTATGCTGATATCCTTATTTTAAAAACTATGGAATTAATTTAACTATGGTCATTGGGTTCAGTGTCTGGGTTTTTTCCTTACAAAATTGTAAACACTGGTTTCTTGTACTGGGGCGATTGTCTGAGTTTTTAATTGACGCAAACTGGGCATATCTCGAAATGTAAGATGGAATTCGAAACACAATAGAATGAAACTTTAGTAACGGAGGCAATATATATACCTGGGCTTGGGCCCCGATGCCTCTCTGCGTTGTGTCCGTGAGAAGACTTCCTCCGACTTTGGTTTGAAAAGTCCATAATTGCTGACTCCTGCTGGGCACCAGCAGCTCCCAGTTTATGAACTCGCTTGGCTGCTCACTAGCTCTGTTGAGGTTGGTCTCTTATACTGGAAGGGGTTTTGCTCTCTAATAACCATTGATACATTGGCCTTAGCAAAACTCCCTCATCACGCTGCGTTTCACGTTTTGCTTTTCTTGCACGACTGGAGTCTCTCAAAACAAACAGCGAACGGATATGAAAGGAAGGGGGTTTATACGTCTTTGATGTTCTAAGTAGGATCCTCAGCTGGTTATTAACGCTAGAAGAGCTTTTATAACTGATGGTAAGAAGGATCTGCTCTTGAATCTTTTAATCTCAAATATTTTCACAAAAATTGAAGTCTGCTTTGCTACTGTTTAAGAATGTGCTTACCCACTCGGCAAAGAGTCTAACCTCTTACATTTTCTTTTTCTCTTTTCTTCCCCAAAACGACATTGCTTGAATTCTTGAGCTAGTAGTGCCTGTGTGTTAAATTATTCCTAGTTCATGTATTTCTGACCAAAACATCTATAGAGAAATTAAAAGTGATTTTGCATTTGATCGTGATTAAAGGCATCACATTTCGGCATAGGGACAGTGGCAATGTTTACTGGGGATGGGTGAAACGTTCCTGGGTAAGAATGTGAAGTAGTTCATGGGCTGTTCTTAAAAATATATTTTTAGTACATTGGCTAATGAAAGACCGTGAATAGACGTAGATTATTTTTGGTACCATCTCAACACGTGTTGAGATAACTCTGCAAATGCACAGAAAAATGCAGTCGCACCTCCCAAAACTTCCAGCCTCCTTGGACATAACGCAATGGGCAAGTGTGTGACGTGGGAAAGAGCAGAAGGAGCTGAGGGGGTCACTGGTGGCCTCCCACGGTGTGCCACATCTAGGAGTGAAATGGTTTTGAGGCGCTTGGCTGGTGGGTTTCATCTTTTTAAAGTTCATGGGATGAGCTCTCGGCAAATGGACGCAGCAGCCCTGGCAGTCGGTCCTTGGCGGCTTTCCTCGGGAGTTTGAGGAACACGGCAGGGGCTCGGTAGTTTAGTTGAGGGGGAGCTGCTGTCTCCGAGGGGTGATGCAAAAGGACATAAAAGGGTGTTTGCGGAGGTGGGAGGGGGAAAAGCTCATCCCCAGCTGCCCCCCGGGCTGCCCAGGGAAGCGGCTGAGGCACCATCCCTGGAGGTATGTATTTAAAAGACAGGCAGACGTGGTGCTGAGGGACATGGGTTAGTGATGGGTCTTGTCAGCACCAGGTTGGACTGGATGATCTGAAAGGTCCCTTCCAAACTAAGCCATTTTGTGGAATGCCACCACCAGAGACCATGGTCCCAGGGAATGCCACCAGCTCCTGCACGCGCTGTTCCAAGCACAACTAGCTTTTCTCTGAGAGTTTTCTGACAATTTTCCAATAACGGCTCATCGGTCAGGGTTTATAGCTAATTCAGTGGCTGTTCCTTTTATTGTGAATTATTGAGCCGCTTTTGATTGCTGAAATCCATAAGGCTGTGGGGAGTAATTATAATGCATTTCTTTTAACGGCCGCTGCATCACCCCTCCTTAAATCCACATGCAATGTTATGCGATTAATAGTATTTTCTGTATTGATTAATAGTTTTTATTTCTGTTTGAGTTAGCACATGTTTAAAATCAAGAGAGAAAATAAAAGTAACTTATCTTAGTGCTGTATAATTTAAAACATACTCAATAAATTTTGGGATACAGGAAGAAACTGGTACAGTTATTGTAATATTTTCTTTTTAATGTTTTTTTCCTTTTGTTAATATTTTTATTTTTTATTTTATAATATGTACCTACTTTTATAGAAGTGTTTTATCATGCTTTATACTGTTTATATTACACAGTGTTATTGGACAATAAAAAATAAAACTTAACTATATTTGGCACCTGCTGTTTTCCGACAGTTTCTTTGGATCGTTGACGTGACATTTTCCCGTTCATTGCGGAGGCAGCTCAGGGGCCCGTGGAACCGTCTGGGGCAGCTCGCAAGCAGGAAATTCAAGGTTTTGCTTTTTAGTCTTTTTAGTTTAGATGTTAAAACTACACCTTTTTCTGAGCAGGTCCGTGGGGGGGCGGGGACAGCACGTCGATCCATTTTTTTATTCCTTATTATTTGGTCTCGGTGCTCTGCCGGGTACTTCGTGCTGTTCCGTTCGGAGCTGCTGCTGCTGCTGTTGTGGGGTGTTGGGTCTCTACTGCCTTTCATCATGGGTTTCTGAAAACGCAGGTCAAGGAGGGAAGTTCCTCCAAACCTTTTCGGATCAAATTGCTGCTGGCCAGTTCTTCTGTTTGATAGAGTCCCGTCTGTCATTTGCAGATACTTAAAATGCCAAGGGCAGCATTCCGATGATAGAAAATGTCTAACTCTTTTTCTGCTGCTGCTGTATGGGGAATAAGGGTAAGAGTCAGCTATGGGCAATAGGTCGAAGAGTTAAAATAGTCGAGGCGTGAAAAGCTTGTGCTCTAAAATGTCTCTGGAGGGAGTAACGGGCGTCTCAACACGCACCAGACTCTTGAGCCGACACTGCTGGGACCCGGCGGTGCTGTAGGTACAGGTATGGGCCCTCTGTCTGCCGGGGCAGGGGTGCCTCTTCCTCTGCTAAGATCAAATTTTTCATAAAAAAAAAACAACCTACTTCTAACTTTTCCAAACATTCGAAGCGTCTTGGGCTCCCCAGAAGCTCGTTGGTAAGTTCCTAACTGTCATTTCACTACAGACTCGAACAAAAAACCTCTCTTAGTTCTGTGTCCGTAAGCTTCCAGTGGAAAAACCCATCTTGGTGTGATCAGAAACTTAGAAATTGAAACCTTATTTCAGTTCAGCTGTGGAGCAGAAGACTAAGACGATAAAAGTCTTAGTCACACGCTATATTAACAGTTCCGCCAAAGGAGAATAATGATGCAAAAATCCCCTCTTCCGCTTCTGGCAACTGATGGGAAACCGAGAACATTTTTTCCTTAGTCTAAAAACTTTGCTCCTTGTTTCTCATTTTCCCTTTCCTTCAACCCCTGTCTCATCTGGTTTATGCCTGCGGTGTTGTTTTCCAGCCGTGTGTAGGTGTACCTGGAGGGTGGTAAGAGGTGGGTTTAGAGAATTAATTGTTTTGGGTGTCGGGTGTTACTTCAGGCGGTGCCTGCAGGGTACGGGAGTGCCGCCGTGCCGGCCCGGGGTGACGGCCCAGAGCGCAGGGCTCCCAGGAGCAGACGTGGGCGATGGGTCTGTCCCACCCCAGGGGACCCTGGCACCCAGCCTGTCCCCGGGGCTGCGCTTCTCCTCCGTGGGGCCTCCGGGCTGGGCAGCTGGGATCTCCGCTGGCTGCTTTCCTTTAGCAGCCGAAGCGAATGCCCAGAATAAAATCCCATCGGCTCGGGAAGCACGAGAGCCTTGACCTCGAGAGCGTTTGCATCGGCGAGAAGAAAACTCATTTTGGCAGGGAAAGGGGGCTGCCCCCAGCGCTCTCGCTGGTTTGACCCGGCGTATTTTTTTTGTCTGCCGGGTGAAACCTGAGGAGTGGGCGTCAACGGGCCGCACTCTTCTCTTTGACAGGGCCCGGGTCACCCCCAGCTCTCTGCTTCCAGGTGGGCTTGTTTTCGAGGAGAGCGGCTCAGCCCCGCTGAGGGATCAGTGACACGGAGGAGCCAGTTCTGCAACCACAGGCGCTGAGGGGACGCGTGTTTGCTCCGACGCTCGCTCAAAGCAGAAATCACAGAGACGCTTCCTGAAGCTGTAAATTCACCCGTCGCTCTTACCGCTTCTGCGCTTCGCAGACGGGCTGGATCTGTGCGCTGCTGTGAGTCACACACCGAGGTGACACACGCGGGTCCTTCGCACGCTAGGTAAAAAGTAAAGACCGTCACCGTGCACAGGCCAGGAATTCCCCAGGACAACAAAGACACCAGACTGTTTTGCATGCGAAGAACAGGCGCTGTGGCAACAAAGTTGACAGAGTGACTTGTTAACCTTTAGACTAGGCAAAAAAAAAAAAGCAATATTCGGTTCAATAGGAACAGGAATTCCTTACGTGACCACTTAACCCATCAGTGCCAAGCCACGCAAGTTTGGCTAAAGCAGAAATTCGGGAGCAAAGCCTAAGCCAAAAGGTTCCTGTTCTCTTTAGGTTTTGCCAGAAGATGGGAACAGAAGAGCAGACCCGAAGCAGGCAGCCGTGAGGGCAGACCTCAGCCTGGGACACCTGGCTCCCGGGGGGTGCCATAAATACAGCTGGGTCCCAGGAATAACTGGGGGCAAACGGGACGCTGAGCAGGAAACCCCGGCCATGGTGGGACCACCAGGTGCCCGGGCAGGGGCTGGGGCGGGGGCGATGTCTGACGCCTGCAGAGAGGACCATCTGCCGGCACCTCGGGCCTCCCCACGGCTCCGTCTGTGCCTGGAGAGCCATCAGCCCCGTCTGCGAGATCCTCCCAGACCCTCCAGAGAAACCTCTGGGAACTGAAAACTTTACGCTCAAAAAAATATTTTGCCTTTAATCAGAGCAGCACTCTTCCAGTGCTTCCTCCTCAAAGCCTGTGGCCAAGCTGGAAGCAGAAACCTGAGCATTTGACGTGCTTTTGTCTTTGTGTTCCCCTCTAATTCTCAGCCAGATGTATTTTTTTAGGTGAGTCAAAAGTGAGCGGGGAAAAATAGGTGACTCCGTTCTTACTCAGGTATGAAATGATAAATTCTGCCATTGCAGAGCAAGCTACACAGGTGAAGTTATACAACTTCTTTGTTACCATTTTCTAATTTGCCCTCATATCTGCTCCTTGTCCAACTGTCTGGACGGGGTCGTGGGGCCAGAGGGATGGGGTGAGCACGCGGGAGATGGAAACTCGCCTCTTCTGTGGGGCAGGTCATGAAGCGCCTCAGACAAGGACGTTCCTGTAGGCAACATGTTCCGCATCCAGCTTGTGCTAAACGCACGTTACGCGCATCTTTTTGCCAACATGTTGTTTAGGGTGTGTTCTGGAAAATATGAAATGGGATTAACATGATGACATTAAAAGAAATTGAGGCAAGTATTTTGCCAGCGTGTTTGGGAACCAGGAATGCTGATACTTTGCAGCTGTGGATTTGATACAAAATCCTTCCTTCTGGTCCCGTTTTGCTAAACCCTGGGGATTTGCTATGGGGTGGTTTTGTATTGTGGTCGAACACTGTTTATGACACAAACTGATCCACGCGAGCTGTCAGCAGAAGTAGACTCAGCCTGAGCAGCTGAGGGAGCATGGGGGCGCTGGCGGACGCGGATGGGGTTTAGTGATGGTTTTTGTCAGGGTTTGGTTGATGGTTGGACTCGATGATCTGAAAGGTCCCTTCCAGCCTCGGCGATTCGATGGTTCTGTGTGGACTGGGGGAATGCGAGGGCTGCCAGAGAGATGTGACACTGGGGGGTTGCCTTCATTGGCTCCCCAGCGTAATCTGGTCAACAGGGAATGCATGTGTCATCTAAACAACATCCACCGGACGTTGTTTTAATTTTTTTTTTTTCTTAAACAGAAGTTAACAGGAAGGAGAGAACGCAAGAAAAGGCAAGCTGTAAACCCAGCGGCTCTTTCCGTGCATGTGGCTGGATGGGTGAGGCCAAAGCTCTTCTTGCAAAAATATATAGTGGCGGCCAAGCTGGAGAAACACGCACAGAGAACTACGCACAGAAAAGCTGCTGACTTGAACCTTGCATATAGGGCTGAAGAGAATTTGCTATTTTAAATTTGGTTTCCGTTCAAATCAGAATGAGCAGTTGGAGTCGTGTAGCTGAACTGCTTCTAAACAGCTCGCTTTGGTAAAGTTTTAACATTTCACTCCAATGCCAAAATTAAACATTTATGTTCTACAGTGTGATGAAAGCCAACTTTTTGTCTATGTTGTGTAATGCAGTAAATGTCAGATTGACAAATTCAACTTAATTGAAATGTCTTTTTATAATTGCCCGTGATGTTGTAAGATGCACTTAGCAAAAATGCGTTGACTTAATGGATGCAACTGAATCACAGTTTTCTGATGGCAAACCATCACAGTGGAAAACAAACGGCCTTTGCTAATATTTTCCTAGTTCCTCGTGTGGCAGGGCACTAAGGAAAGCTCTTGCGAAACAGAAAACTTTGTCTTACAAATCTACAGGTAATACCCAAGTGACGGTCTTTTGCCTTCTAAGTAAACACGGGTTGTTTAGGAAAAGTAAAAATAATTTAAAAATCAGGCCTTCAGCTCCTGGTATGGGGAGGGAACAGCGCTCAAGTGCCTCCTGAACTTTAGCTTTGGCTCCTTCAGTGTTTGCATCACCACCGCAACCTGCCGTAGCTGGTGGTTTTGAGCAGAGGGATGTAATCCAGCGCGGGGAGGACAGCCCGGGGCACGATGCGCTGCTCCCCAGAAAGCCTGGGGCAAGCTGAAGCCTTGCTTATCCCCCAGAGGCTAACCAAGCCCTTCCCCAAGATAGAACAAGGTGCTAAATGTTGTGATGTATTAGCTCAGTAAATGGGGGCTTAATGATTCACGAGGTTTCTCCTCAACACGCCAACGCACTTTTTGCAGCACATTAACAGTAAGTTCCTCTGAGCAATGTGGTCGCAGTCGGGTGAGGAAGATGCAACCTGCTGTACCCAAACGAGTCCCTCCTGGGACTATAGAACGGGCCGCCACAGAATCAGTCCGTCAAGCTGCCAAAGAGCTAATTAACCTTGGAATAGAAATTATTCCAGTGTAAAACTGAGGAGGTTTCAGTCTTCCTTTACGGTTGGGCATATTTGCCAATTTGCCATGAGATTTTTTTCAGCAATCTTATGCCAAAATGTTTTTTACTTCTCAGTAGTATCGCAATAAAAATAATTGTAAGCCTACTAATTTTTTCTTGCAGTAGAATTATGTATATAGATAGGAGACATTCACAAATGAAGTGTTGAACAGCTTTGCGTTTTGTGGAGTCCGTAGTAAAGTTTAAGGAAAACATGGAGAAGACACTGTCAGTGCCTTCATGCGCTGAGCTCATCCTGGTTCGCTCCACCTGTAAATGCTGCCTGCGACTGTTAGTCAGTTAGTAAAAATATGGTTATTTGCCAAGGAATTTACTTATCACTCCACCCGCTTCATAGCAGTCTGTAGCTATAAAAACCCCTTGCCATCCTGTAGCTCATGTTACGGACACAGACACTGGCGTGTAAAAATAAAAACAAAACAGATCTCGGCTGCTAAAAGTAGGAAAGTTCAAATTTCCAACGGTTTTGTGGTAGTGCCGAATCAACAAGGAGCTGCTGGCCCTCCCTCTTATCTGTCAGGAATGGCAACGAGCCCGTGTCCGCGCAGGAGGGCGGCCTTGGCTGTGCTCCCGAGAGCCGCAGCGTGTGGTCCTCGACGCGGCTCCTCTGCCGGGGCCATGGCTGTACACCTCTCTTAGTTTCCGGCCGTATCTGCGTGTTGGTCACTGAAGGACAGTTGCGTCCTCAAGGGTTTCGGCTTGTGTTTTACGTCTAACGAGCTCCTACGCCACTGTCACCTTACAAATGGGTTGGTTGTTAGTTTAGGGCGAATTTCAGCCATGAGCGGAAAAAAAAGG
>VYZM01007050.1:303929-398861 GCA_013398915.1 Dromas ardeola
GCGGAAAAAAAAGGAAAAAAAAAAAAAAAAGAAAACATCTATGCACCAAGTGAGTCAGCTGCTGTGATCCATCCCTGCTGAGGATTTGGTCTCAGGAGTCAGGAACGGAAGGCAAACCCGTGGGGAGCAGGGCTTCCTTCACGGGCTCCCTAATATTTTGCTCTGCGCCTTATTGTTGTTCTGGCCTTTGGGTATTTTCAGCTGTAACAGACCGAAGAGATCGGTTGCTGCTCCGTGGTGAGGTGCCGCTCTGGCCGGAGCAGGCAAGGAAGGACCCGCCACTCCTGCCCCGTTCGCGGGCGCAGCAGGGCCGGCTCCCTGCCCGGGCACAGGCCCCTGCGCACCCGCGTTGCCGTGGCAACCAGGGTCAGCTGACCCCGGGTGGTTCCCCGGTGGGCAGGTCAGGTGACCCAAACTGACCAATGGGGCGCCCCGTCCCACCCGCCATGCTCAGGAGAAAAGCTGAGGGAGCGAAGGGGGAAGGTTGGCTCCTCTGCGAGGGCTCCTCTCCAATGGACTGCTTCTTCAGTGGCGACGTCTGAGGAGGACCCCGTCAGCCCATCCGCCTTTTGATGCCGGTCAGTGTGTTGCAGTTCCCATTTGTCACTGAGTCCAGTCTGGAAGTTCCCCAGTGCCTGCCTGTGGCAGCTCCCTGGGAGCTTGATACAGTTTTCTGTATGTTTGTATCTATTTCATTATTTTCTTTTTTATTTTATTATTAATATTTCATTAAAGTAGTTTAGTTTTTTTTCTAAACTCACAAATCTCTTTATCTCTTGTCTTCCTCTCCTTTGAGTGAGGGATGGGGGAGAGCATCTGCCACCTTGTTATTGGCCAACCCGGCCCAAACCATGACAGACTCTGTAATTGGACTTACTTTTCACACATAAGAATTTTAAATGTGCGTACATACGCACACACATATATTTATAGCAGATACTTGAGTATAGGAAGTTCCATCTCCACATGAGGAGGAACTTCTTTCCTGTGAGGGTGGCAGAGCCCTGGCACAGGCTGCCCAGAGAGGGGGTGGAGTCTCCGTCTCTGGAGACGTTCCAAACCCGCCTGGACGCGTTCCTGTGCCACCTGCTCTGGGTGACGCTGCTCTGGCAGGGGCTTGGACTAGATGATCTCCAGAGGTCCCTTCCAACCCTGTGATTCTGTGATTCTGATGGTCTTTAGGAGCGACAGATCCGATATAACATTCCCAGTGTGTTGTATTTAATGTCACACGGTGGAGGAACCCCCAGCTTTGGGGGCTCTGGGTTGTGACTGGGGCCGTGCCTTCTGGGTGTGCTCTGCTGCAGGTTGTCGCAGCTTCGGCTGCTGCCATTGGCATACCAGACTTTCATATGTAACATCTGTTGGTTAGCAGCTTGAAAAGAAATGAAGTTGATTCAGATGTAGCGTAGGGTGTTTGTATGTGCTGATAATATGATGGGAGCTTTGATCCCAAACTCTTATTTTTTACAGAATTCCTGCAGCTATTTCCTAAACTTGCATGGTCTTCTCTCCCATCTTTATTTTCCTCTGCTTCTGATCTTACTTAGACTATAAGTGTTGAATGTACCAACTCTGGGACTTTTTGCATTTTGTATGAAAATCTCTGATTAAGGATGTGCTTTATCAGAATTTCATAGTGAGCAGCGTCACACAGACGTGGGGATAGGGGAAGTGCAAGAGGGATGGAGGTTGACCAAGCAAAAGAGAATAAATTTCCTCATGTTTTCCCCACACATAGCCATGAGTATTTCTAACAGCTGGATGTCCATCAAAAGAGTAATGAAAGTTTTCCTGCACTTTTTTTCCTGGTTGCTAGCTAGTAATGCTTGCAAACTTCCCGATTCTTCAGCCAAACAGGAATGCTAATCAGCCGTCATGTTTTTCCCAGGTGTGTACAGCATTGTTTTAAGTCTCCAACCCAGAACTAAACAAACTTTTAGTTCCTTCTTAGTTAATATTTACCTGCCCAAATGAGGCTGTGATTATTTCACAGGTTGTCTTGTAATAGTTACTTCTTGTATTTTCTCTTGCTGACAACAAATTGCAAAATCCTGAGACTGGAAGACAAGTAAAATGTATCAAACTGTAGCTCATATTCATCTAGATTTCTGCTTAAGGACGGTTGCACTAGGATCTGTACTTTCATCCAAAATAATCTCTGTCCAGTTAATAGCTAAATGTGTTTTGGAATTCATCAAGTAAGTCCATAATGAGAGTTGTTTCGGAATTTAAGGAAACTTTCAGAATTGTGTAAAAGCTACTAGAAGCATCTTCAAAGGTCGTGAATCTTGTAAGGGTGAGATATTTTAACAATTACTTTAATGGTCCTTGTTTTAGAATTAATACAGGATAATTTTAGTTGATGTACAAATTAAAAAAAAAGATTCTGGAGAAAGTTTTGTCGGTTCAGAAAGGTTAATTTTAAATTCTATTTCCGGAAAGCCTTAATTCCATGTATTGTTCCTTGGTAAGAGTTTGAACTGGTTAGGCAGTTGAGGGTAAGACTTGGTGCTGAAATCCCATGTGGTTAAGGGTCTGCAAACACTTAACCGTAGTGATGACCATGGAAGGAATAACAACATATTAAAATCTTCCCTGAGTTACTGTTACAGACCCTTGACTTGAAGATGAAGTTGTTTTAGCCACGTGAACTCCTGTTGTTACTGCAGGGAAGGTGTTAAAATCAGTTTTTGCTCTAAAATGGATGTAAATGCAAATTTGCAAGTGAAGTCTGGTCTTGCCTCCACCCGATAGAGGAGAAACCAAGTAGCACTTCTGCAGGTGCTGGTTGCTTGCAGGGGCCTGCCTGCATATGCATATGTAGGTCTCCGGAGAAGACCACTTCCCAACTGAGAACTGGTCCTCTCATCGTGAAGCCAACATTGGTCGTTGGCTGTTTGGCATCTGGCTGCAAAAATGGGCTTGTTTCGTGGGGAGCTGGAAATGATCCTGGTTGGCAAAGAAGTCACTGTGCTTCTTTTGGGTGGTGGTGCATTGTTTGCCACGGCTGTTGAGGATGGAGCAAGCGAGCAGTAGGGCCAGACCCACGCCGGGGTTGGGGCTGTGCCCGGTGTCTTGTGAGCTGAGAGCTGCTGCTTTAGTGCTGAGCTGAGCCCCAAAACGTTCCCTCTTTTGGGCTGCGTGGGGTCACTGGTACTAATACAAAGGCTACCCGTACCATATATGAAACCCTCGTTAATCCATCCACGTGGATGCAAAATCTATCTGGTGGCCCAGAAGTCCATTTTTTCACTGTTTCTCCTTCGTGAGATCCTGTGTTTGCAGCAATGCTCATATTTTGCTACTCGTCCTCTTAAACAAAACGATTCAGCCATACCACGTTAGTTGCTTGAAGGTCCATCCCATTGACCCTTCCAAAAAGCATTCAGCTGCCCTCTGCCATGTTATCACCTAAATCAGAATGACAGGAAAGATAAAGCAGACCCAGTAATACAGGGGGAGTGGCAAATATGTCATTCCAGGCACTGCAAAGACTTTTCATTCTGGTAGGTGAAGTGTTTAAATTCAAATGTAATTTTTGTGAGCACTTTGAAGAAATTTGTTTATCTGTTACACTGCTTGGCACTCATGATAAATGGTGTAAATAAATACAGAGCACGCGCTATGTTGGATAAGAGTTTAATTTTCTCGTGCTTGAAAAATCTCATAGTGAAGGTGGAGAGTGCTCTTCTAAAATAATTTATGCTTAGGAGAAAAAACGTAGAAGGCAGGAAAAGCAGTAGAGTTTTCCACTGATTGCTTTGCTAGTAAGAAGATCAAGCAAATTACAAAGGCAGCTGGAGGTGACTTTAGATGTAAGTCGAAAAAAACATTCCATAAGGAATGGAGGAATATAATAGGCTTTTGCCACATTAATATATGTGTGAAAGACTCCCTTTTTAAGTGAAATAATTCAACCATGTTGTTAAGCTCCATGGGGAGAATAAATATATTCTCCAGTTTGCAGAATTTCCAGTTAAATCAGCACCGTGCCGGCAAACTAGCTACTTACATCTGTGTTGGTTTTTACTGTCGTCGCATGAAGATTGCCCATTGCGCTAATGGCTTTTGAGTCTGTTGTCAACCCGCTGTTAGGTGGGGAGCAATCGAAGGGGAAAAGAAGCAAAAAAATTGTACGCCATACTGGCAGAGAAAAAGCCTGAGCTGCAGGATGAAAAGCAACACATAGGCTTTGCAGGAATTATGTGTAAAGGAAAGAAGACCGTGTGGCTGTTCACTGCATTGTTGTGTTGCTATTATGCCATCAAAATTGTTTAATTAAAATGCTTAGAGCACTCCAGATGGAACATGGCTTTAAAGCAGGTGTATATACAGCGTGAAGTGTACAGTGTGAAACCTCCAGAGCTGCTTTTCCCTCTTCAAGAGACAGAAGAGGGTCCGTTGGGTTCAGTGCAGAATGAAATCTCTGAGTTTTCTCAAAAGCATGTCGAAATACTGGCAGCCTTCCCCCCTCTTCCCCTTCCACCCACCCTTTTTTTCCTTTTTTTGGCAACCAACAGCTATGAAGAAGACTATGAATCTAGACAAATACCATTTAATAAAGTTGCTAAAAGACTGCCTCAGCTCCTTTCCCTTGATAAAATCACGGGGTGCATTTACGGGATGTTTTCCTTGCTGCTAATTGGGGTTAAGCTTGGTACGTCCTTCATTCGTGTGCAGAAAAGCTTTAATACAAGCAGCTGTGGAAAAATCAGCTCATAATAGTTATAGCTCTTAGTCAATCACTGAGCACTCTGAAGTACCGGCTTACCAGTCTCTCAAAATCCTGCAAATATTTTGTTTCTCTCTATAAAAATCTATTTTTTAAATGCTTATGTCTTGTCCTCAGTGAATTTCGTAGACAAACTTCAGCCAGACCCTCCTCCCATTCTCTTCTCCAGTGTATTGCTGATGAACTTGTGTTCATAGCATGAAAGAGCAAGAGGTGATAGACTTGCACTTTGATTTGTTTAGCTTTATTTATTTCTATGCTAAAAGGCTTCTTTTTCTCCATCTGTGAATATACTGAAGCTGCAAGTCAGGCCAGTTAGCTGTCCCTTCACCTCCCCTCTTCAGGGAAACTGAGGCACGCGGTGATGGAGATTTCCCAATGGCTGGCTGGCAGCGGAGACCACAAGGTTACATTATACTGTGTTTAGTGTTTTCCACCCTGTTACTAACGAATTCTAAATGTCGAACTCTATTTCTGACATTACCTTGAAAGGTCTTTCTTTGTGACAATGTATTTTGTGCTGCTACTTTTATTTCATCCTTGAATGCTCCTGTTGGCTGTTCGTCTCTGAACTGGACTATAAGTAAATATATTTTACCCAACCACATCCGTATTGCAACGCTATGGTATAGAAATACAAGACTTGTGCTCAAGACATCAGAAGTATTCAAAACTTCAAGGCAGAATAGTCAAATACTTTGAATTGAATCTTTGAACTCTAGAGAGTTGGGCGAAGAGGAACCGAATGAAGTTCAACAAAGGAAAGTGTAGGGTCCTGCTCCTGGGGAGGAATAATGCTATGCACCAGTACAGGTTAGAGGCTGGCCTGCTGGAAAGGAGCTCTGTGGAGAAGGATCCGGGAGTCCTGGTGAACAACAAGTTGACCATGAGCCAGCAATGTGCCCTTGTGGCCAAGGAGGCCAATGGTCTCCTGGGGGGCATTAAAAAGAGCGTGGCCAGCAGGTCAAGGGAGGTCATTCTCCCCCTCTGCTCTGCCCTGGGGAGGCCACATCTGGAGTGCTGTGTCCAGTTCTGGGCTCCCCAGTTCAAGAAAGACAAGGAGCTACTGGAGGGAGTCCAGCAGAGGGCTACAGAGATGGTCAGGGGACTGGAGCATCCCTCGTATGAGGAAAGGCTGGGAGACCTGGGTCTGTTTAGCCTGGAGAAGAGAAGACTGAGGGGGGATCTCATCAATGTTTATAAATATCTAAAGGGTGGGTGTCAGGAGGATGGGGCCAGACTCTTTTCAGTGGTGGCCGTAGACAGGGCAAGGGCAGTGGGCACAAACTTGACCATAGGAAGTTCCATCTCAACATGGGGAAGAACTTCCTTCCTTTGAGGGTGGCAGAGCCCTGGCACGGGCTGCCCAGAGAGGTGGTGGAGTCTCCGTCCCTGGAGACATTCCAAACCCACCTGGACGCGTTCCTGTGCCACCTGCTCTGGGTGACCCTGCTCTGGCAGGGGCTTGGACTAGATGATCTCCAGAGGGCCCTTCCAACCCATATGACTCTGTGATTCTGTGAGTCTCCAGTAGTTTGTGCTTAAAATGTGAGTATTGGATATTCACTTCTAACTTTAAACCTGAGAAATTTCAGCTTAATGAAACTGGAAAAGGGACTAAAAAAGCCTGTAGGGATTTTTTACTATGAAATTTTGCATTTACTGCGTTCAAATGTTCTGTGTTGGACAGAAGTTGGAGCCAGTAGAAGCAGCCAAGGACCTGTCTTGAATAAATCAATCAGCAAAGATGTGGGAAAGGAGCAAATTGCTTATTGGGGCTATGCAGGGCTGCAGTAACCGGAGATGTAGGTGCCTGGGTGCTGAGGAGTCGGGAAGGCTGCTGAATCGAGGCTGGAAAGGGCTCTTCTTCTTTCAATACACGTTACCAAAAAATCTTCCAGGTTCTGATACTTGTTTTTCACCTGCCCTGACAGCCCTGATGCGAGCAGCCTTCTGCCGGGCAGTTCCCCCACCTCAGACCAGTCCCTTGGGCAACATCTGCTGGTTTCTGGGCGCCACCTCTTGGTCGCTGGGGATGGATCATGGCTTCTGCTGGGCTTGTGAAGCTCTTGTTCTCCACGCAGTCCCTTCATTTCACGCTGGGCTTTAAAGAAAATAATATTAACATAAATGTAACGCAAGTGAGAAGCTTACTTTATTCACGATTTGATTAAAAGCAGAGCAATATTACAACAGTGCTCTACAACATGGTCTTCAAGGGGGTCATCTCCTGGGAAGACTGGCAGCAAAACTTGCTGGTGTTCGTGAAGGCTGGACCATGGCTGTATGATTTCAATGCATTTTCCATATCCTGCTCTTGAGCGTCTCTATACAATGCTGAGATCTGGGGTGTGGGGTCAGGTCTCTTTCGCTTGATGTTGAACGTGGGGCTGATGGAGGCTGGAGTTCCTGCTCCTTGGTGAGGAGAGCAAGAACATGGGAGGCAGTGGCTCATTTGAAGCATTCCCTGCAGCATCAGCTGGAACTTTAGTAATAGCATACCAAGGAAATGAGAAAAATCTGCATCTCTCAAATCAATTCCAAAACTGCCGCTGTAAACCACGTATTTGTGAGCAGAAACGGAGTCTAATGTTTTGAATAAGATCAGGTTTGTCTACTTTTTGTTTTGTTTTATTTTTGTTATTTTTGTGGGGTTTTTTAGTCCCTAAGACTAGCCCACGCCAGATATTTCAAAGAAACCCACCATACCCTATAGGGAGACAGTAGTCTGATGTGAAAACATCAAAGGATGAGATTCAGCATGGTTTTTATTAAGTCGTAGAAGCACAGGTGCAGTTCTCCATTGCCTTTCTTTTCATTCATCCAAGCTCTTACATAACTGATTAAAGTTTCAATAATCGATTAAGACAATGGATTTCAGTTCCTTTGTTGTTTTTCTCAGGCAAGCAGACTTTCCCAGCATGGTATGTGTTGGAGGGTTTTACACGACGGTCTGTGAGCCCCCGGTGGCCTGCGGAGAGAAGACTGAGCAGATGGTGTTGGCTTTCCCTTGGGATCCCGTGTTAACATTTGGATGAAAATCTCATTCGTTAGTTCCTTAATGTTGAGTGCTTGAGTGACTCTTGGGGCATTATCTGAGGAATTGCAAATGAAGGAGGTCTGCATAACCAAGGGTGGGATGGAAGGTGAGTGTTTTAGCTTAAAATGAACCCTTCTGAGGTATCTAAGCCATTGCAACATCCCCAACATCCCCATCTCATCAAACAGGGAGGTTCACCTCCCTGCTCTAAAACTAAATATGCTTTACTGACTAATTAAGGGACTTGTGCCTTCGGGCCACTTTCTACCTTTAAAGGGCAGGAATTGCAGCACTATTAGTGGCGCTAATTAGATAAATAAGTTTTGTGGCCTGCCTCAGGTCCTTGAAAGAGGCACAGAAAGGGAAGGAGTTAACTGCTGCTGCTTTTTACAGCAGGGATTTGTGCTGCAAAGCTCTAGGAATGACTTGCTGACTTATGGTCTGCCTCTGTTTGCAAGTTTTATGATGCCACCCAGGATTAACTGATTTTGCCATTAAAGGGAGATAAAATGATAAAACTAAAAAGCAGTCTGTAAATTCCAGCAACAAGGGGTGCCAAACTCTGCGTTCTGTAATGGATGGGACTTGGACATTTTTATGTTCCTCTTTATTTGCAGTTTGGCTCTAGCTGGGGGAGACAACATTAATTGCCAGGAGGCAGAGAGAGAACAGTGCAACTAACAACAACGTGAGTTTGCAGGACTGTGGGATGGTTTGGAAAAGCACTAGGATATGCCTTCGTATTAGTCTATCTTAATCAGATGTTGCGGAATCATTAAAATAAGCAAAAAAACTTTTTAAAGGAAAAGAGGAAGGCCTACAAATATCTAAAGAATAAGCTGGAAAGTCCAGGTACTGAAGGCAAAGCAAAAAAGTAACAAGATTAAGCTGCACCGGTGAAAATCTAGTGTAAATGTTCCCCCTCCGTGCAGTCTTCGTTCCTTTCAGAGGTGTGACTCGAGCATCCATCACGTCTGAGAGCAGGCCCAGGTTTTACAACCACAAGTGGAATTGCTTTCGGCTCTACAAAAGCCATGGTTGTCTTTCATCGCGGAGGGGCTCGGATGAGAGGTGTTTGTCACGGCAGTGATGTTCAGGCCCAGCAGCCCACCATCTGCAGGCTCTGGAGAAGACTTGGTGAGCTGATACTTTCCTCTTGGCACAGCTTGCAGTGACAGCATTGCTTTTTGTGTTTTATTCCCCCCCCCCAGCCTTTCAGAAGACATTTAGCAGAACTCTGCTCAGTTATGCCCAGAGTCAGTACTATCATTAAGAAGGAAAGGAATTGGAAATCGGTACACCTCTGACTGGTCAATCATTTACTCTCATTATAGCTTGAATTAACTAGGACAGCAATACCGATGTGGCAGGAGCAAAACACTGGGGAATAAAGTGCCAGGGTTTGATTATTTTTTTAATTATATTTTTCCTAAAATGAAAATGGGATTATTTCTGCCTGCCTCGTGCCCTCCCCAACCAAATAAAGGGCTTTATTTCAAGTGCGTAACAATGACTGTCAGCTCTACGAAATACTCTCTTACTCACTATTTTCTGCTACCCTGGTCATAATTCAAGGGACAAGCTTTGTTCCATAAAAGTAAAATTGTTGTGAATGGATTACGCTTGGAGTTGAATTTTGAAGTGTGAATTGCAGACTGATTTTCATTGACAGAAAGGAGCTTGCAGGGATCTTCATTACCTTGGGTAATGTAATTTCTTTACTCTTGTAATCTGAGCTAGGTAGTGAAGACGGGAGAGTATGTAACTGCAAAACATTCATGAAAAACCAGCCAGTTCAGCCAAGTTATCCTATGGGACACCCCTTAGGATGGCCTTTGACATGTGGTGTTGCCCGTTTTCCACGTGGTATCTCAGGGACCTGCATCTCCTTGTCTGGTACATGCACAAGTTGGGAGACTCAGAGGGATCTTCTTCTCTGTGCACCCATATACTCATAAGGCTTCTAACGCTCCAGTATCTTGTTTCTGAGTGTTTGATTTTATCCTCCTCCAGCTCCTGTGTGATAAGCGGTAAAACTGGAATTATTCCATCGAATCTCCTTGGGTTTTTTTGTTACCTAGAAAAGCGAAGGTTTTCCATAGCGGGGTTGGGGTGGTGGGGTAAGGGGAGAAAGAAAAGACAAGGGAAAGAAAAGAAAAAAGGGTAGAAATTGAGTTTGCTAGAAGTAAAAAAAAGTGTGTTTTCTATTTGCCCTCCTATTTGGTAGGAGCCTAGAAGCGCGCTGAAATGAAGTCACTGATTTGAATTGTTTAATCTGGAGATTAAAAAGTTATGTGAATGCAAAAATTTCATTTGAAATAGAAATTCCAGGTAAATTTATCAAATACGTAACATGCATGTTGAGCAAGTGAGAGTCAAGGCACAGCCTGCAGAAATTAGCTCGCAAATATGGGATTTTGAAAGGCTGGGTGTATATCCTGGGCCTAATACAGACGGGAATTTTATTCCGTTCATTTATTCCCATAAGGGTAAGGGAGGGAAAACTGAAAGTGGCTCAAGGGATGGTTTAACTGATTAGTGCTTTGATCTGATCGCGCAAAGTTAAATTTTGAAGGAATACTATTATAAGTATCCCAAGAAGGCAGTATGGATGTTTTTGTATGTACAGAATGCTCTGAAAATGCTATGAATTTCCCTTTCTAATTTTAACCTCGGTTTTGACCAGGGGTCATTATTTTAATACAAACAATAAATGAGAAAAGATGGATTAGCATTGAGACAGGCAATCTGTAGTCCAAGTAAGCAGTAAGTAACAAACTGAATTAGTCTGAAGAAATTTTTCTCTTATTAATAATGTCAGCTCGTAATGTCTTGTTCAAAATTACATTTTTATTTCTTTGAGGGGAGGGAGTCAGAGGGATCGAGACAGGAATGATGCTAACGTGTCACTCTGGGGTCTAGCAAGCCTGCACTGGGATATAGATGCTGACGGATAAATTCTCATTTGCACATTTATGTTGCTAAATTGGTCTTATAGTAAAAGATAATTTAGCCTCTCCTGGATATCCTATCTGTCTTTAAAGCTAGAGGAGTAAAATGTGACACGTTGTTGTCCCTCAGGGCTGCAAAGCATTTCAGCTGAAGAATCCTGAATATTAAGTCAGATGGTCCTAAAACAGAGCGTTTGGGAATGTTGCTTTCAAGGCTGTATTATTACTCAGGCCCCGGTTTGCATGAAGTACTTGAGGCTGCCTCCAAGGTGATATAAACCTTTATTGCCTTCCCAGTGGATGAAGCGGTGGAGAAACTCTCTGCAGGCATATATTCACCTGCAATTTGCTTGGTTAGCGTACTGTAGCATGCTTTTTTTTTTTTTTAAATGGAAACTAAAAGAGCATTCAGACTTTTCTCTTGCCCCAGGTAGTCTGTAACTTCAGCGCTGCTTTTGACCTCCTTCTTTTGGTAGCTTGGTCCTCGGGAGTTCCCCAGGCCCAGCACACCCGTGCCGTGTCTCCCTGGGTACCGGCATATGATACCGAGGTGATGGCTGGCCCGTCTCATGGGACCCTGCTGGCTGGCATAGCTGATTTCTATTTCTGAACACCACTTCCAGTTTATTCCCAGCAGTAAAATTTTTGTGGCAAACTTTAATGAGGTTTTTCTTACCTCTGGGATATTTAAAAAAAAAAAAAGTATTCACTTATTCAGAGCTAGTCTAATATTCAGGGATGACAGGAAGAGACTAGAGGGAAGGGGTAGACATCTAACGTGGTATGAGCTGGTGGGGGAAACCGGACTGCGGTGGTCTGACTTCTCCAACAATGAGAAATTACCCAGAAACAACAAACCCCACCATCGAATTGACTCCTGGCAAAACCAGCTGACAATTGGAGATGTATTTAAGAGTCAGCATAAGACCACCGTTAGGTGGGATCCAGTTTTCATGAGAGGCTTCTAAGAAGCTGGTAATCCTGTTAAAACACACACGGAGCAGATATCAGTCATTCTGGACGCGTCCTTTACGACAGCTGGAAACTTTGCAGAAGGAGCTAGAGCAAAACCAGAAGTGAGCAATAATGAATATTGGTGAATAAATGAATCTAAATCCAATGGTTCTGCAAAATTTGTCCCAGAGAGGCTGAGCTGAGTTATTTAGATCTAGTTCCTTAGATCTTTAAATAAAATTTCAAGTAACTGCTAATTACAGTTGGTTGGGAGGTTCAGAAGGTGCTGTGGAGCGAGTAGAAAGGAAGTCTTAAATTGCCAAAAGATTAATGGAAACTAAATATCAAGATGGGCCGGTGGCAGAATAATTTAGAGATGCTTGGTTTCCTGTGTAAATAAGAGAAATGTAGTATTTCCTCTAGAGCTTGTGGCTTTCCTTACAGTTCTTCACCAGGAGGTACCAGCAGGAAGGAAGCTTCCTGCTACGAGCTCCCTAAGTAATGTGGGAGTCCAATCTGTTGTAGAGCAGCCTTGACAGTATACCGGTGAAACTGGTGTAGATATTACTATATCGTTAGTAGATGGTTACCAGAGCAGTGTGTCTGCATGTGTCTATACGCATGTGTCCCTTTGAACGGATCACTGTTTTTACAGAGTGCACCGTTCAGTGACCCTGGACCAAGGATGTTTGTGCAAGTAGCTTGTGCTGGTAACTTACTAGGGCACAAAAAAGAGAAGATAATAGCAGAGGGCCCCAAAAATGCAAGCATGAGGTGCTACAGAGGCCTTGAGAGTGCGGGGCACAGAATGGTAACTACGTGTAAATGTGTACCATGAGTGGTTGTTACTGGTCCTTAAAGGATGTTACCATGGACACTGGATAAAGCTGATTGTAGGTATAACAAAGAGAACAAAGAACAAGTATCCAACATACAGTAACTCTGCCATATACATTAAAACTTGATATAACATGGAATTTATGCACCAACGAGGAGAAAGCAAGTAAGAAAACCATTAGGAAAGTCATAAAAATAACCCACACCTGCTCAGGAGTGAAGAGGAAGCAACCCCGTTATCAGCATTATAATCCTTCTGGTGAGGAGTGAGGGATGCTGATGACAATGTAACGACATCCAGTGAAGGGTGGGCATAACACCACAAAAAGGGGTAACTGTGAGAAAGTTTGGTATTGATGGATTTTAATTACATCGTCAATGCAAAAGAGCTGTTACATTTGGATGCTTTGGACTATAAATGTTCATATAATTGTAACTGGACTACTAGTAATTCTTGGATTAGACTGTCAAGACTTTAATTAGACTATCTATACATTTTTGGGCCCGCATGTCAGGTGTGTGTTCCTTTGGCTCACATAGGTTGTTGGTCGGGTTGTCTACCCTTGAAGGCTGTTGTAAAATCTGGATGCAACAATATGTATAATGGATAAAGGGCCTTTTTGTGATCTTCCAAAACAAACAGGAAAAAGCAATACGAGTGGTTTTCAAAAATGAGATACGTCACTACTAATCTAATAGTTAAAAGAGGTTATTACTGAAAATGTTAATCTTTGTGATCCGTTCCTCTAAAACAGGGTGGTTTTAAGGCTAGCCAGGATGAAACGTGTAGAAGGACCTAGTGAAGACTGTCATCCAGGCCAGCTAACAGGGAGCTACTTGACTGTAAAGTGCAAAATTGGAAGCCAAAAGGAAAAAACAACAAGCTTTGTGAGTTTCAGTGAAAACTGCCTCTGATATAACCCAAGGTATCTTTTCAAGAAAAGAAAAACTTTCAGATAATGTAAAAAAAAAAAAAAGATTAACCAAAATGACCAAAATGAAATGTTTCACATTTGGCTTTCTAAAATGTTAAATTTTTCCCGATATCCATTTCTTAATTTAGTTTCCTGTTTAAAATGAGAATTTTCAGATATTTTGTTACAAGAGCCAATGTTTTCCCATCTCGTCTCAACAGAGATGAGACCTTAACGGGTAGCTGAGACGGGTGAGCAGTGCCTCTCCCATGGCAAACTGGTGACCCCGAGAGAACAGAGAAATAAAATTCACCTTGTTTCCCTTACATGAGTGTCCAAGGTTTCAGACTATGCTGTGAGGCCGCACTTTGAAAAGTTGGCTTCGTCTTAAGGAAGGTGATGGGTTTGCAGTTCAGTTGCTGTTTCCTGGGTAAAGCATTTTGCCGAAGAATGAGACCACTTCTACACAAAATGCAGCTTCCCTTGCTTTGAGTGTATTTCCAGATGGCTTTGTCTGCACCAGGTATTGCGTGTGTAAAACAATGTACCGGGACTCTGTAATTTAATCTGCGCTTTGGTGCAGAAGCTGGGTGTGTGTGGACTGATTTTGGCATCTCTTCTAAGCTCTCCCTTCCTGCTGCCCATCATCCTTTCCCCACCTGCTCTGGGGTTTGTGGCGGTTGTGGGTTTTTTGGCACGCGGGTAGTTAATTTTCCTCTCTTGTCAGCAGAAATGGCAAAGCATCCCATTTAAATTTGGTAAAATGGCAGTGAGATTTAGCTGGGGCTGTTTAAGTCGGTGTATGCATATATTTTAAGACAGGGGAGAGAGGGAAGGGCATGCCCTTATTTTCTCTGTGAATCTCTTTCCATTCCTAATGCTGAATGTGGAGCTGCAGTGTCCTGCTGTGGAAGTTTCCCCCACATCCACTAGATGTTACTATTGCTCTCTAAAAGCACATTACAGCAGGTACAGTGAATTCCTGACCAAACCTCTGTAGCTCAGCCTGTGGAGCTCTTTCTGTGTCATACCCTTCCCCATCGCCAACCACCTCCCTCCTCCCCATAATTTACCTTTTGGCTTGTTACTGTCACATCTAGAATTTACAAAATTGTCACTTAAGTGTAGAAAGTGACAATTTCCTTCTAAATCTCCTAGTTGTGGAGACCTCTCTTGCCCTCTTTCTAAGCACATTAAATGCATCCAGTACATGGAAATACTTTAGAGAGCAAAACAGACAAAAAAAATAAGTCTATCCTTTTTAACTCTTCACTTTATGACTTCAGTCCTGCAAAGAATTTCTAATGAGGTTTACATTCTCTGTTATTAGTATGGTGATTAAAGGAATATGTTGTGAAGTTTGTAATTAATTTTGGGTGCTTATGCTTTCATCTTTTTTTTTTGTTGTTGCTGTTTTGTTACGCTAGCACTTAGGAAAATTTATTTTGAAGAGAATTGTTGTGTCTTTGCATCTCTTCTGTCGTGTTTGTCCTCCCCCTTTCCCCTTGTTTAAGGATGCAGCCAAATGAGGAGGGTTAGTGCAGGACTATCTGCTGACTTCAGTCCTGTCACGCATGGTCGTGGTTTCCACTGTACCAGCTTCAGCACTTTACTCGTGCTGTCACTTATCCAACAGAAAAAACAATCCAGAAAGAGCCTTGCAAATCTAGAAAAAAGCAGCGAATCTTCCCACTGAAGAACTGAGATTTGTGGTGGGCAAAGGCTAGGAGGCAGGGGACAGGATCCCATCCTCCATCTCCGTGGGGGTTTTGTTTTCCACTGGCATTTGAGGAGCTCCAGCTGTTGGCTGGGGACAGGAGGAAGCAGCTCCTGGAGAAAAGTGGGAAGGAATGAGCCTATTGCTTTCAACACTGTTGACCTGCTAGACAGGCTCAGCCCTAATTCATTGTAAAGCTCCTGAGTTTTATCTCACAAGCTTGACTTCTGCCCCGTTTCCTTCCATCTGATTAGGAGACGTTCAGTAAAATATGCTTGTGCAGAAAGTCATGAGTAGGCTTTCAATCTACTATCACGCTGGTGACTTGAGAGAGGGTAAACTGTCCATATATCCTACTGAATGCCCCAAAAATTGTTCCAGGCTGTCCGCAGGTTCAGGAAGGTGATGTTACATTGGTTATCCTTAAATCACGTATCAATGGCTGTCTCTGCAACTAAAGCATTAGGGAACAGCAGCAGCTTCTCAGGTTGTTCAGGGACTCAAAGTGCAGAGAGATACTGGCCTTAGCAGGGTTAAGGTGTCTAAAACACAGATCACATTCCTGTATCAGGGACTTGCTGGGTGGCCTCAACCTTGCCTTGCCTCTCTTTCCCTCTCCAGTCTTACCTTTTAATCACCTCACCAGTCTTTCCTTCCTTATCAGCATGAGGGGTGACCTGGGAAAAGGACTTGTAGGCTCAGCTGAGTGTGGCACAAGTGTTAATTAGTAATAGACAACTTAACACTGCGGAAGAGCTGGTTGTGTGCAATTTTGAATGTTCTTTTCAAAGGCCAGAAAAGGCATGTGCACCAAACCCTTCATCCAGCTCCTCAGAGGATGGTGGTTGTTTCAAAGCTGTTAAGTGACTTTGGACAAAAGCCACAAAACATCTCCCTCCATAGCAATGGCTGCTTTACACTGTGTGTGGTGTAAAGCCTGTGGTCACATGTACATCCCTTCAGAAGAAAAATGCAAATTTCTCACGGCAAATCCTGGTGGCTTTAGTTCTTAATTTTCCTAGCTATTTCTACATGCATTGTTTTAAAATATTTATATACAAACTAATTAATACGAAGCTGTTCATAAATTTTTACTGTCTGTAGCAACAGCTCAATAAGTTGGCTTGACCAAGCCAACCGTATCTCTTGAAGAAACTATTTAACGTTTGGTAGCATTAGGAGAGGAGTGATGGGCAGATGTGATTTGGCAGATTGATCCTTGGTGGCGGAGTCTGTGACAGAGGTAGACAAGCAGAGCAGGCTGGTAGCGCTTGTCCTTCCCCAGACCAGGGCTCTGCCTGGGACTTTCTGTGGCTGGCACAGAAGAGTCAGAACAGGATCATGATGTTGAACGGTCTTTTGAAATTAGATGCCCGTGGGATCGCTTCGCCATGAAAGCCGTGCAAGGGAAAAGAGGTAGGGCTCGTGGTCGTCCATCGTGCAGGAGACCTTGGTACAGCTTTCTGTTCTCTCTGAAAGGTTTTCAACTCATGCCTCCAAGAAGAGTGCCTTCACCAGTAGGTTGGTTCTTTCTTCTGCTGCCTGGAAGCTTAACTTCCCTCGGGGGTAACATTAATATGAATATTAGTTGATAGTCACCACCCCATTGGTATCAAAGGCATTCAATTTCTTAAGTTCTTTTCAAAAGGACAGGAAAAAAAATGCACATGCCAAAGAGTTCTGCTGGGTTACCAGCCCAAAATAAGTAATATTTAGTGAGGTGAGAGAAGTGCTGAGCATAACCCTACTCGTTAGAGCTCTTCCTGGTTCCACCCTGTAGTAACGAGTTGCACAATGGCTCTGGCATGAGTTTAGGAGCATGTTACAGCACCTTCCCTCCCTCTGTACCACAACTCAGCAAGCATGAACCAAGAATGTGGACAAATTTCTCTGCTTACATGTTATGTTTAGGCAACACTTTGTGGTGTGCCTCATCCCAGTTAAAATATGAAAAGTGTTGAAAACCCTTCAGTTTCTTCCTTTTTAAGGTATTTGTTCCTATTTTTGTTACCTGGCTGAGAATCCAATTCTCTTCTGAATGCTCCTGGGAAAAATCTATGCAAAACTGCTGGATCTCTTGCCATCACCAGTCACGTACTTCCTTCAGAAGATCATGAAATAAAAGAAAGAAAATAAAATCGAGCGATTCAGAGATGCTCTTTCGTATCAGAAACAATTCCCTTTTCTCCTCCTAACTGCTTGCCTCATCTGTGGCTGATTGCACAGTGTATGTGGTCAGCTGTACACACTGAGGCCAGAACACCTGCGGTTGCTGAGCTGACCCATACAGTCCCCATCGCCCCCTAAAAGAACAAATTGAGCGATTCTGGAGACAGTGCCTTGGGGATGCAGAACCATGAGCCGTTTTTAGGTCATTGTGTTGCTTTTACTAAGGCTTTTACTGGATATGGCTGTTCCAAATCATCCCAGAGGGCACTTTATACAAGGTGTAAATTCAATATGATAAATAAAGAGTTTGATATTTTTAAGTTGTGTGCTTTCAGGAAGCTGTTTTGCTGGTATAATTTTCGTTTGGTTTGGTTTGTGTCAGAAATTGGAACTGGATGGGAATTTCATTGCTACAGATGGTGCCTTGACAGAAAACTTTGGTCTACTACAAATGGAACTGAAATTTCAACTCATGCCCACAGGCTTAAAAGAAGAGAATCCAAATCAGTAATGCAGCAGGTGTTGGCCATTTGTAATTTGTGTTCCCTCATTCAGGTGCTACCAAGCATCCCATCAGTTCTGGGACGTGTGCAGCTTTGGCTCTGCTGTATCAATGTCAGCAATACCTTTTATTTTCTCTAAAGAAATGAACACATTGGGCTTTACTGGCACCTCTGCTTAGGATCATCCTTATTTAAAGTCCTTGACTGCGAACTTCAGCAACTCTTGGCTCTGTTATTTAGAAGCCGTGAAGAATCTTGATGGTCTTGGCTACCTTGCTGTTCCCTCCTCATGAATTAAAGGGAAGGTTTGAGAATAATTATATTCACTTGAATTTTCACAGGAAGAATATCTGCACATTTTCAGGGTAAGGTAACCCAAAGCTTCCAGGAAATCATCAGTTTATTGACTTATGACTATACTGGTTCATTAATTATGTAGCCCTTTTGTTTTAAATTTTCTGGATAAAGGAGCTGTGATTGGTCTTATGTTTTCCTAACATTGTACCATAGTAAAATGTGTTGTGCTTTCCAAAGCAAGGGTAGTATCAGTCTGGGTGCCTCACTGGAGTTTATTTTAGATGGTGACGGTAGCAGATTTGCAAGCTTCAGGTTAGCTATGCCGCATTTTTGCTATGGAAGAACAGACTTTCTTGCAACAAGAAATGGCAGGTAATGGCAGATAATACTTGCTCACGGTTGACCACAGTGATAGCAATGTAAAGTTTCTGAACCCTGTATTTTGTTTAGAACTCCCCCTATGGAGACAATTCTTCCTAACTCTGGTATAAAATAACAGATTTCATTTAATGAATTAAGAGACAAGTCCATGAGGAAATATTCTGACCATTAGTTTAACTTTTAATAAAATGAGGTGATACAACGTATCTATTTTGTTCTTTTTTAAAAAAATTTTTTTAAAAATATTTAGGTATAAAAATTTCTGGGTTCATTTGGAAGTGCCACCACCAGAACTGTTAAAATACATGAATTTAATCTCCTGCTGTGATTTTTTTGATGGCTGTTCTTGTATCTTCGGTCCTTCTCGTAGATTTATTGGCTGACGTGCACATGAGTTGCCTTTAGAAAATTAATGGCCCCCACCCCACAAAACCTACAGAGCAGCAACACTTCCTACAGTATTGAGGTACAACACAGATTTTAGTTTGCAATGAATTTTAATGCAAAGACTCAAAGATTCTGGACAAGGTCCTGGCTTGCTTACATCTACGAAATGTGTGCTGTTGACTTTAAGACTAGATTTCAACCTTTTTGCAAAGATTTACTGGAGGGTGTGCGTGGGGGGGTAACGGTTGTCTAAGAGGTTTTCATCTGCACTACTTCATTAGCTGAAATGAGTACAATTAAATTGGTTCTGGGTTATGCTGCGTGGTTGTAGCTGTGAGATCCTTCCTGTTCAGACCCAAATCTGCATCTCTTTTGAAATATAATTCTCTAAAATTTACCTGAAATGTGTTAATGAAATCTGGTTCTCCACAACAGAAGCTCCATCTTACAAAATGTGTCCTCCAGCCATGTCCTACGAGGAACCGCCTCCACCGTGCCCATGCAGTAGCCAAGCTACTCATGCGTGCGAGGCTAAATATATGAACGAAGTGCAGGTCTGGAGTTTAGGTCCCAGCAGAAATTTCAGGTAAAATCAAATGCTTTGCTTGCGTGCTTGTTTTGTACTGCCTCATATGCAGCTAATTTGAAAAGGATAGGGAATTACAGCTTCTTAGTCATTCTAGAGATGATTCTTTTACCCTCAACCCCCCCCAGTTAGGTTTACTGTCTCCACCACGGCCTCATATTGCATTTTCAGCTGAGAAAAATTCTCTGATATCAAAATTAGAGCCAGAGGGAAACCTAATTTTCTGCGTAGATTTGGTTTTGCATAATTGAAATGAAGAATTGAATACATTATTTACATGATATAGTAGCCATTCTTTCATAGAAAAAAAGGCCAAAAAGCCAAATGACAGAGATGAGGGTTGGTTAAATAGCTATTGTGTCCCTCATGGGCTGGTTTGCCAACATGCTCCCATTTGTCACCTAAGCACGGATGCATTCCTGTGAGATAGTGGGCATTTCTTCCCGGGGCCTTCCAGTGATCACTTGCTACTACGGACAGAATTTCTTCTTTGGACAGTTCTTGCTACTTGGAATCTGGGATTTTATTGCAGATATGGGAACGGACTGTGAAAACCAAACCGTGGAGGGTGGAGAGAAGTTTTCCAAGGGGTGGAGAAGCACACGCAGTGGGGATCAGTGCAATGAAGGATAAGTCATAGTGAATATAAGTATTAAAATAAAAGCAAAATATCGCTTGAGGCTTCCCAAGAAAGTGAAACAAGGAAATATTCTGAAGCTGATAAAGGAGACTGTAAGGTCAGTGGTGTGTCTGTGTAGACACGGAATTCGCTCTGTGATTCTTATTCAGTGACTCTCCGCTATTTATTATTCAGAGGAGACTATGCAAATGGATGGCATTAGCATTTTAACACATAGCCATGTTGAACTACTTGAAAAGAATACACTGAAGCCCATGAATGCAAAAAAGAGTTTTTCTCATCATTCACCCCTATCCTATTGTACCTGGTGTTTGCAAATTATTTTGCAGCAATGTGGACAGGAGAGAATATCTAATATTGGAAGCTGTCACGGTGGAGCTATTTTTCTCAATCTGTGCTACCAAAGGTATTTGTTTACCAGAAGGATGTTTATCCTTAAATGCTTGATATGCAGTTGAAAGATGAATCAAAAGGCTCAGTGGATTTCTTGGTGGACAGATCCTCACTTCACACGCATGAAAAAAGTCCTGCAAGGGATGACATGAAGTAGTCATCTTGCCAACAGTCTTGTCTGAGAATATCAAAGCTTCACCTGCAGAAAAAAATATCTTCTTGTCACTACGAATCATTTCTGTAAATTTTGGTAGTCCATACAAATTCCAATCCTATAGAGAAATGGAGAATAACGGCCTAGTGCAACCAGTGGGCAGTAATTCCTCACCTCTGACACCAGTTTAATGGAAAGCCTGCCTCAGCTGCAGAGGTTGCACCTGGTTTGAGAAAACACAGAAATGCCAGCCTTGTTTTAACCGCACTCCGTAGACGCTGCAGCGTGCATGTAGAGGTGCTGGTTTAAAACAAAAACTTCCACAATTTATTCCAGTTTTTGGAAGAAGAATAAATAATATATTGGCAGGTGTACATCATAGGTATATGTATGTAGTTTTAGCACGTGTAGAGTTGGAATGTAGCTACTGTATAAGTCTTACATCATGCCTTTAAACGTATTGTAAAATGGACTTGTACAGAGAGTGGGCCACTGAAGGAACAGAGCTACATAGCTCTTAGCCGTGGTCTTGCAAATCAGGATGAAATTATTTTCCACGGTCTGAAAAAATGGTTTGTATAAATCCATTGCTCTGTGTTGAGTAACTCAAAATGTAAATTTTTGAGCTGGCCTTTATTTGCATAACCAGTAAGCACTTTTCTTGAAAGACCAAGACTTTAGAAATGCTACCTCTACTTGACGTACTGCTCTCGTAAGAAAAAATGCACTTTTAAAACACAATGTAGGGCCCTCCTGAAAAATCCCTAAATGTCTCGGATGATGAAAATTGTAATTTCTGAGACAAGGGGTGGGATTGTCAAGCAGACACTGGGGAGAAGATGCTGCTCAAAGTGGTTGCCCTGTTGTGGTTTCAGCTATGACTCAAGAAAGGACAGAAGAGATGAATTGCATCTCTTTGAGTTTAAGTATGTTAACGAGTAGTTTAGATAAGTGAGGACAAAACTCCTTTAATCTGCCAGAATGTTATTTGATTTCTTGATGTTTTAAGAAGAATTCCTTCTCTTTTGCTTTGACTGTTAAAAGTAAGTTGCCTAGGTAACGCAGAAGAGGAAAACTGTTACCGTGCATCCGCGGTGCGCAGTGCGACGTGGTGATCTGACAAACAAATGTGGTCCGAGGAAAAGCAGCCTTTCATTGTGTGGTTAGATTTATTTTGCTGGGTGCTAAAGCCTGCAGAGCTGCAAGGTGAAAAAAAAAGGCCGGAGAAATCAGCCTTCTGCCGCCTTTGCTGCGGTGTGGCTTTTATCTCACCCTAAGTATGAGGCTCTTAACAGCCCCATTTTCCTTAGTATTACAAGTTCTTTTCTATGGCTAATCTCCTTCCAATTTCTTAGCAGTTGATTAACCTTCTTTTTTCATGACACAGAGGAAAATCAATATAAAACCTTGATAGCTCAAATTCAGTTTTATTTTTGGGAAAGCCTTCAAAAACCCGATAAACGAGGCTATAGGTTGAGGCTGAACACCGCCCCATCCTTGCCATGTTTTATTTTTAGAAACTCCTTTTCTGGGCTTTGCCATTCGTGCCTCAGATGTGATCTAATTGTTTGAAGACAAAGAACTGCTCTGGCTGTCTCTCGGAGGGATAATCTCTTATGCTGAGAAAATCTTTAGACTTAATTAAGACAGTTTTATCATTCCTGTGGACTTCCAGAGTGGCACAAAAAGGCCCTATTAATGCTCAGAAACTCTCGCTATTCTAATCCAATGATATTAAGCAGATACTATTTCAATGAAGGTAACAAACTTCTCCAAGTGGGACTTGTTTTGCACAGAGCTGTGGATTATTCCTTTATCTCCACTAGAGATAGAACTCCAAAACTTACTGTACAAATAGTTATTTTTACGCCTCGAAAGTGGTACTAAATTCAAGACCCTGACTGAGCTGTCATTTGGAAAGTATAAATATCCCCCGAGTTCACCTCTTAGAAGGCTTTTTTATTTTTATAACTGCTTAACAAGAAATGTAAAGATATGCATCTGATCAAAGAAAGCCCCCTGATGTTTTATGCAACGTGTCTTCCTTTGACTAGAACAAAAAATAGATCTGAGGGTACTTTAATCTGTTGAAAGCAGAACTGTACTTACAGTATGCATCAGATCTCAATTGTTTGAAGTGACTGAGGATTTTCTCATCTGACTTGACATTGTTTTACTTCATTGTTCGCGTATTCAAGATAAAAGAAAATCATTACTATTTTAAAGTTAACACAAAGAAAGTAGTCATGATCAACACCAAAGGTTTCCTATTCCCTGTCTGTAGGTTTTCTGGATGCTTTATTTGAGTGCCTCCATGTATACTTTTTATGTACAGTTATATGGTTATGTTAAATTACTAGTATAATACATCATGGTGCTAAAGAGCTGGAGGAAAATCCTATATAAACATCCAAAACTCTTTCAGGTCTTCACTTTGGTTTGCAAATTTGGGCTTGGGTTCTTCAGAAAGATACTCTGTGAACATTACTGGTGTTTTCTGCTCTTGAGTGGAGTTTATACAGAAATCAAGCAAGAAACTTTCAGTAAAAGGAAGAAAGTATGGACGTTAGAAGGTCAGCAATGCTTCTCCAGTACTCAGTGTCTATTTTACTGCTTCTCAAGGAGAGGAATTTGGAGAACTTTGCCTCCAGTTTACCATATGGAGCATCCCATCACTGATGCGCAGTTGTGAGATTGTCTTTGTGTTTTGAATGTTTTTACGAATCCCCAGGAGTCCTGCTTTTTGAAAGATGGATTTAACACGTGGGCAGTTTATTTCCCGTCATTGGTCTAATACCTGTCCTACCTCTATCACTTCTACCTTTTCCAGGGATCTAAAGTCAAACTTGCCATTTCTGTTTCCTTTCGATCCCTTCTAACTAGTTCTCCTGGGGTAACAAGTCACACAAGCAGAAGCTCCTGTGCAGCTTCCCTGGCGGCCCTAGATGTTTGACTCCATGCTACAGTCTAAATAAGTGAAGCATGAGCTTCCACCTCGATAGCCAGCATCTCAAGCCCCGCTCCCATCCTGGGCTGTGTCAGACTGCTAGCAGAGGGGCTTTCTGAGAGGAGGGTAGTGGAAACGTCGTGGGGGTTGCACCACCGAGGGTTGCAAGAGGATGTGAGGGAAGGCTGAGGCCAGTCTGGCTAAGTTTGCCTGGGACTTGGCTACATTCCCATTAATGTCATCCTGCCGTGGACACTAGAGGAGTTATTGTGCATTGCCTGTAAGACAGAGCTGCTTTTCACATAAGAGATTTCTTACAGGTTTGGGTCATGATAAGAACTAGATATACTGCTGATGGTGTTGGGAAGGTCAGCTACTGCTTCTTGAGGCTCTCTCCTTCCTCCTCCGTCATTTTGTCCATGACAATTTAATTTGAAGCAGTCATTTCTTCCTGAAGAAATATTTCCTGGCAAACAGACTCATAGAGTCATGGAATCCTTCCTTGAAACTTGCACCCTTCTATGAAAAATTCTGATCTCAAAAGATCTACAGTGAAGGAAGACATTTTGCCAAAAAACACTTGGTTTTCATAGTTCTATATTTGCACCTTGGTCTGTATCTCAATAGCCTTTAATCACAGGCTGCTGCCCTACAAAACTGTCCACAGGGTCTGTGTCTGACACAGGGACACTGCCTCCTGTTCCATGACAGTGGCTTCCTTTGTGGACAAGGACTTGTTCATATCCAGTCTTTGAGCCATCCCGATCTGGTTGTTGCCGACATCAAAGGGAAAGACCTATTTTTGGTGCCGTTGTGCCAGCTGGAGTCTACCATCTCACCCAGTTCTAGCTGTTAAATGTTATTCCTCCTTTACAACTGCCCATGTAAGGACTCTGACCTGCCTCAATCAAAAACTGCTGTAACTTAAACTATTTAAGTAGTTTTGTTCCAGATCTTTGCTAAATTATATAGATCGGAGAGGGAGAACGGGGAAGTATTGGGGGATGGAAGTCTCTTCAGCTGCACAATTATAATAAAAAAATGACATATGAAGAGCAGTTAAGTTTCCTTCCCTGTACCTTGTCTAGGGAAGCAATCCCTGGCTGATCCAGTCAGATTTACCATTTCTGTTTTGATCTACTTCAGCTATTATTACATAGGGTTTTTAACATGGGAATTCTTCCCAATCAGGAAGTAATTATAATCACAGACTGAAACATTTAAGGGAACAACAATCACTTTTTTATTTATTTTTTTATCGCAAGCATATGTTTTTCTCCTGAGTTTTGAAAGATGTTTCTACATCCTCTTCAATCACAGAAAGGAATGAGCCATGACATTTCTTTTTAATGAAAATGCTGATCCACTGTTTATCTTCATAGAGCTAAATGAAAAGTTTCAAAGACCGGCTTGGTTGAATACATTCATGCTTTAGCCTGTGAAATGTAGTGCTTGTGAGAGGTTTGATATCTTTTTTTTCATGTTTAGGTTGATTTTTAAAAGCAGGGGAGAGCTCAGCCTGCTTAGTATTTAATCTCTTCCTGGGTCTTCACTGACCTGTGATAGATGGTTTTATATGGTAAGAAAACCTGAGCGTGGAGCAGTGAAGTATGTCTGTTAGGGATGTTTAAAATGATCCTTTCCTGCCAAAAGAGAAACAATGTTCAGGTTTATAGAAAGGGAAGGATCATCCAAGATGACAGCTCCTATGTGGTTTATTTTTGTGTTTTTTTTCTTTTTATTTCTTTTTTTTTTTTTAAGGTATTCCAGTTCTTTTTTTTTTTTTTTAATGGAGAACAATGCAGTAGAGAGACAAATCCAGTTTTCCAGCTCTCCTTCAATGCACAAGAAAAACTTGGTTATTCTCTCCCTCTTCTTCAGAAAGGTCACATCCCTGACGCTCCCTCTCCCATCTCTCTACCCTGCTGATGCTTCTGGGATCAGAAGGATGGTGGGGGTCAGAAGGATGGTGGGGGTCAGAAGGATGGCAAAGTTCATCCTCTGTCCACTTGCCCCTTTCAGCTGAACCAGCTCCGGAGCCTTTGGGAACTGGGACACTGAATCTCTCAAACAAGTCAGTTTCCTTAAGACATTCATAGTTGGTTTAAAAAAGAATATTTAAGTGTTTGGCAGTAGCTAATATTTTGCTATTTGCAATAATGTAGTTGAATACATTAGTGGAACGGTATTTGCTCAGGGACCAACGTGAAGAGTGCTATTTAATACCTAATGTTGGTTGGCTTAGTTGTTCACAGAGAGTGGGTTTTCAATAAACAAAACATTTACCATGATAATGATACAGCAGTCACACACTGTGCCAAATGACTGTTAAAAATAATTTGTGGTTGGCATGGGAAAATTGCCATTTGTAAGTTGCATAACAACACTGCTTTTAACGGCAGGTACCCAAAGTACTTGAGATCGTCTGGATTCTGTTCAAATAAGCGCTTTCATAGCCAATTATCAAATATTAACTGGGAAGGTGAAAAAAAAAATCGTATGTTTTGTATTCTTCTGGCTTAAATTTCAAAGCTTCCACACTTAAAAAGCTTAACAAGAAAGAACTATAGATTAAGAAGCCTTAGAGAAGTTTTAAAAAATAACCAGTAAAGTCAGTGCAACAGGGAGAAAAATCCTCCATGCAAGTTCAGAATCCTTCCATCCCCTTTATTTCAGCGTATTTCCACTTAAAAACTTTTTTCGTGTAGTTTAAATTCTTTCTGAATCAGTTTAGACTAATTGCAACAACTTGGTGTACTACCTTTAGAGGAACGTGCAAGCTTTAGTATCTCTTTATATTTGTCCAAAATATCTCCTTGAACTTAAACTTTCTCACGCAAATAGGTGTGTCATGAGACTTTTTAGACTTTCAAAATTCAAAGAAATTTTTCAGTTCTAGTAGTTTTAACTTGCTTTAGGTGATTTCAGGTTTTGCCTCTGTGTTGTCCACATAATGCTACAAGTTTTCCTTCCTTTTTGTTCTTTCCTCTCCTCTTTTCTTATAATAAATTTTGATGTAGCGGATCTTATTATTTGTGTATGTTGTCAGGGTAGCTTTTCCACTAGATGTGGTTGGAAGCAACTAGAATGAGATTCAGCCAGGCTGGGTCCCTTGATAGCCATTTCATGAACACTGTACATTCAGTCAATGATGCAAAGCTACAATACGCTGGCTCTTTAGATGGCAAGCAGAAACCTACTCGTTCCTTGGAAGATTTTCCCTTGCTGGAAAATGTAAGCAGTATAAGCATACGAGCAATATAGCACTTTCCCCCTCCTTTAGCGAATAATGAGAACAGAAAGCTCCTCCACCTTTTTGAGATTTGAAGCTATGGGGTTTTTCATCCTATAAATCTCTAGTTATGGTATTGGTACAATTCCTGATTAGTGTAGTTATTGCCAGCTAGAATAAGACAAGCTATTGTACTTCCCTGCTTTTTTGTCTGCTTTCTGGTTCGCTCCTGGCACCACATCCACCAATGCAATATTTCACATAGCTTCTTGAGTATCAGAAGAGCAACACCAGAGACAGGCTTGGGAAGACTGGGCGTTTCCTAGTTGCGTCCGGATTTAATTGCCACACCTAAAAGGGGTGGATGACCAGAACAATCAAACAGTCTACATATATGTAGAGCCAATACTAAGGTACGCTCCCCCTCAATGGTAACAAGACAGTACTTAGCTATGCAGTAGTACGTATGTGGGACAGCAGCGTGATCCGTTCTGCCCCTCCAGTTCTGAAGAAACAACTAAGTGCAGTTTGTTACGGTTTTAAATACTCAATCTAGAGGTAGCTCCACCTTTGCCCTTTGTACAGTCAACTTTTATGCATGTGAGTCCCTACTCAAGGTTCATCTTTTCTTCGATAGCATATCCATTCAACTTGCTATCCATCAGCGTCTCTTTCTTAAATAACCTGTTTCTCTTTTGACTACCCATTTTGGTATACTTCGGATATATGTCAATATTCTTTTAAGACATGGATTGTCTTCCTCCTGTTTCCAGACATGGTTCCATATGGCCTTAAAACATTCTTGTTCGTGCACACATTCTTACTTCAGGATTTCCAGATTTCTCAACCCTGAATATTCAAATTGCATAAGTAGAGAAAAAAGAATCTCTTTTGGTACAGGTATGTATATTTTATATATTATATTATATTACATTGCACATATAATACCTTTCTAAGTACTTGTTATTCACATCTTAACAGGCATCTGGTTATGGCAATGTTAACGGTACTTATTAAATGCCTTTATTTAAATTCATTTGACTTTCTTCAGACTACAGAACCCTTTCACAGACTCCCTGCCTATCCTGTTGCGCTCAGTTACAGCAACTGTCTTGCACCTCTGCCTCCAAGAGTACATGTAAACCTACCAAAGGGCTAAAGGAGATTTTTGAACTCCATGGCTTTACACATAAGTCATAATTCAGCTAATTATTACCAGTTTTCCATATTGCCTTTAAATAACTCCAAAGGAAGAACTTGAAGAAAGTAAAAGTCCCTTTTGTTTGGGCAGGTTGAGCCAGTTTTATGCAAGATGACACTTCACTGTAAATACAGTCCCACCACAAACCACAGCAAAACTGCCAGATCACCAAACTACAGTCTAACTTGCGATTAGTAGTATACAAAGAACAGTTTCATCACGATAATTTGACATAAGAAGTCTAGTTTAAAAAGTCTAGTTTTGTGCACTAAGGTACTAATCCAAAGCAGCACTGCTGGTAGAATCTGACCCTACCCCAGTAATTGTTACGAGCAGATATGTATTTCTAATATGCCCGTATTAAATACACGCAGAGCACATATTTCTCTCTAAGTGTTATTGCTTTTCTTTTATGTTAAATTCTGCACTGGTATTTGCTGCTGTCATGCAGTAAATTATCTTTCTGCTATAGATTAACAAAGCTGCAATACTCAATGCCACGGGCAAATCATGATGTATCTACACTCGTAGATCAGGGTGGCAATGAATGATGACTGCTTTGCAAAGCAGAATGTCAAATTGATTACATATCCCAGTAGTTGCAATACAAAGAATCATACTAAAAAGACATAATATTTTATGTTGTTTTACCCTGGGAGAATATTTTTTTTTTTACAAGTGAGGTAGAGGGGATTCTGATGAAATGAACTCAACAGCAAGGTACGCCAAATTCTGTCCTTGTCCAGTGAGAAATTACCCGTTGTTTGCAGTTTACTGTTTTTGTCGTGGTCTAAAACGGTACTTCCTTTCATAGAAAAAGGGTGGTGCACCCAGTTACGAATCTGTGGTGATATGCTGAGATGGGTATCCGTTGATCTACATAGAGAGAACAAACGTAACTCTTAAGGGTGAATTAAATAGTTAAGGACCTAAGTCATCCTAGTGCGCCTTGCAAGCCCAGGTTAGCCTACCCGTGTTTTCACTGAGGGCATTGACTATGCTCCACAGACCTCAGTGCGGAATGTGGCACCTCACTTGGGTGAAACTAAGACTGGGCCAAGAGGGCCCTCTGCCTCGGACAGCAAGATGAGTCTACCTTTTCTGAGGTCCTTTGTGCTCCTTTGCTCCATGAATCAAGCTCAAGCTCCTTTGCTTGAGGTCCTTTGCTCCACGAATCCTAACTTTTGAAGCTAGGAAAATAAATGCATAGCCAGAATCACTTCAGATCCAGAAACGCAAAAAATTGTTTTTAAGATTAGGATTTCTTTTCTCTCTTTTGGAATATTCTCAAAATTCCGGCAAATTCCAGCAGTCCAGCTTGTTCCATCACCTGAAGTCCTGGATTTATGCCTTATTCGGCATATATTCCCTCCATGCTGGTCACTGCGTAAGTAGCCATCCCTACTCTTACATGATCCGGTTGTGGGTCCATTAGTAGATGTAACATATGTGTAAGTTTTATTTTCATGATGTAATGTCAGTTGACAAGAGGATAATATTAATACAGAAGTGAGCAGAGATTTCTGCCTAAATAAGCGGCATCATTTTCATCCCCGTTTTTAACTAATTTCAATAAACACTTTTTATGTAGCAATAAACACTTTTTATGCAGCACAAAACATAAGGAGGGAAAAATACTTTTAACAAATCATGTTTAGTTTGAATTCAGAGCATTTTACACAAGGTAATATATAGTATAAAGTACAAATGACTGGCAAAGTAGCAGGAAATCCCTAGAGTTGGCCCACATTACGTGTTATATGAAAATGATGTGATGTAAATGAGTATCCATAGCTGACTAATAATTCGTGGACCTGATTTGCATTTGCACACGAAATCACCTTTACACCATTCCAGGACAACAAAATAATTATAAAAATTTAGTTTTAGGGCCACAACAATGTAAAGGCACCTCAGTTTAAATGTGCGTTGGGACCAAGAGAGTTCTCTTAGTTGGGTTGTCAGCCAGAGCCTGAGCTTCGATACCCGTTTTGGCTCTTCTTCAGGCTCAGAAGATGCTCCCCAGGGAAATACCAGAGGTGGCTTTTGTAGGTCTGGTGGATGGCTGTCCCCCCACCTCAGTCCTGATTTCTTGGCCCAATTTAAATATTCCATTCAGAGAGAGAGCAGGTAACCAACGGCATGACCCTCTGCTTCCAAAGCTTTCCACAGCTTTCACTGAATGTTTATGGCAGAAATATGAATTTGAATGCATCTTCCACCCTTGCCCCCTTACAACTACCCTATTTGTAAGGAGATTTTGTAAGAGAAAGACACCAATATAGGTCAGGATACAGTTTAGCCAAAAGATGGTGCTAACGTATCTGTGGAGTTGGTTAGCCAAAACTGAGCGGGGGGGGGGAACATAAAATTTGCGATGATGCAAATGTGCTGTGAAGAGGCGCACGTTTTAAATAATGAATGAGCATTTATATTTGCTGTATGACATTTTGAATGGAAACAATTAAATTTTTACAGATAACATTCAGCTTCTGTAAATGGATTATTAGATATTAGCAATTTAGTGGTATATTTCAGGGTTAATTAGGATAAACGAAAATATACTTGCGTAGTAACCTTTGAATTTTGCACTTATATTACAATCCCTGTGACCGGCCTCTCTCCCCACTTAAAAAAAATAAAAATAATTGAAACAGCATAGAAAATACCAAAAGCATATAAGTAGGATAGAGAGACAAACTATACTTTTTGCCTAACCATATTTGCATGTTTGTTTCAATTTAGATTAGCTTTAGCCTCTAAAATCTTGACGTTTTCTAGAATCATCATGAAATGAGAGCGGTTACATGTTGGGAGATGTTGACAGTGCTGAAAGCCGCTAATAGAAATATGAAGATTTCCCAGTTTTGTTCATAAAAAAAAATCCATGAGAATTCTTCCAGCCTGCATGTAAGCAAAAACTCACCAGGTAATTCCGTGCTGTAGTTATTTCCTTGTCTCCGTCCCTGGTATATTTATGCCATAATCTTTGAATGTGCAAAAAACCTGTGAGGTGGGTATGCATGTGGTGAGTACGGTGCCCGAGGGAAAGGGGGAGGAGGTACTACAGATCACATTATTTTTCAGCAAAGGAGGATTTTCAGTGAGAACTCCATAACCCAGGAGTATCTCACTTCATCCGTGACTTTAGATGCAACACGGTTTTTGAAATCCTGTTAAGTTACGGATTTCCAAAAGACAAAAGTTTCCGCATAGTATTAGAGAACATAACTGTTGCTTGTTGGCAGAGACTTGCGGACTTTCAAAATTACTATGGATTTGAGTTTTCCTTGTGTCCTCTAAGAATTCTGCTGTCAGAAACTAGAGAAGAAAGTGTTGGTATAACTTATTCACCCTGCCACTTCTTCATCTCCCCTCCCTACGTAGCTTAAGTTATTCCTATTAAAAAGCAGATTCTGCAGGCTCGTAAAATGCATCTCCAAGAGTACATTTTACTTTTAAATTTTACCAGAATGCACTAAATTTAAAGCAATTTAAAACATAATCTGGGGGAAATACTCCTCCCCTCTCGTGCACTGCACTGAAGTTCCCTATTTCTCTGCCCAGCTCTTATTTCTGATGCCCAGGGACTGGTGTAGAGTCTCAGTGTTGATAGAAAAACAGGGAAATCTTTTATGGAGAAACAAGTCTTGCGTATTCCCTTACCCACGTGCATTTCGGGGGCAGTCCTCCTTCTTGACCGCGTGGGCAGCACCCTCCATACCAGCAGACCATTCAGAAATTGTGCCACGCGTTGCTTGATTTTTCCTGTCGATTTTCAAGTTAATGGTTTAAACCGCAGGAGGTGACTTTCCAACCTTGTTCTCTAGGTGGGATCGTGTCCGTGGCAATCCTCTGTAGCGGCGAGTCTGGGGGTAGATGATGTTTGTTCACCATTTCTGAGGGGCTGAGGGGGGAAGAGCGAAAGGTGGAAACCTCACCAGCCAATTCAGCGCTGGTAGAAGCTGCCTATTTAAGGATGTACTGAGTTAGGCTCGTCTTATTTCAGTCTTTTGCTGCAATGTTGATCTGGGACGTGAGCGTTCCTTGCAGTCGGGGTGGATTTTTAAGCACCCTTTGTTTGTGAAGCTCATCTTTAATTTTGATAGCGTGCCTTGTTATTCTAACAAATGAAAATGTTCGTCAAATGAAAAAATCCCGCTGAATTTTTCATGTGGTTTTTTTTTTTTCATAATGCCGCTTGGGTTGTTAAATGCTGTCAGCAGCTTCTTGGACATTGTTGCTGTACTTCTTTTCTTTGAAAAGAGGGAAAACATAGTAACAGTTTCAGGATCTCTTGATCCCTCGCTCTCAGCTGGTATGTAACCCCTAGAGTTGGTGACGAGCTAAATGCAATAGAAAATTGCAAGCCATTTTTGAAAATTTTGGCAGCATGACTCTGCTTTTTGCTTGGTCATTACTTGAACTCAAGGTTTTAATTAATTGTTGCATTTTTGAAAGGGAAGACGAAAGGGCAGACAGAGAGTCATGGATTTTCTTAACTTTTAAGGATGCAAAGTGGTCAAATAGTATAGACTGAGCTGTTTTGTGATAGTGGCTCACAACTTTTCCACGTTCCTGGCCCACACTAAGAGCAGAAGTTCCATGTATTTAGCAAAACAGTTAATTGGTTAATTTGACCTAAATTCAAACATATATCATGTGCCTCTATTTTCCTGCGAATCTGTGTGTTAAGCCAAGCTGAGAAGGTTGGGGAGGTGATAACTTTACACCTTTCTTTCTGCAGGTGTGGCCGTGATGGTTATTTCCGTTTTGTTTACTTTGCAAAACATGTCAATCTTTAAATGTAACATCTGGTGATAAATACAACTAAAAATACTTCTACAGTATTTTTTGTCAAATGCACAGAAACCGCCTTCAACATCTATAGCCCTGTCAGAGTTATTAACGGAAGAAAGACTTTGTGCGGAACAAATGTTTGCTTTTCCTCATTATCCCCCCCAGGAACTGTTACCACAAATGGGCGACAAAAAAAAGATATTAAGCATCAGAACACAAAATGTGTAGGGATATCTCGAGCTTTAAAGCTTGTATATTGCAGAGTCTAAAAATACTCAAGAGCATGTTTTTCCTGACTGTAAAGGGCAGAAACTTTTTCCATCTGGCTTTTTGTAGACCAAGTCAAATGCTTATAATAGAAAATGAACATAAATTCTTAAACAGTTTGGAAATTGAAAAGATTGATTTTCTTTACATACATGGCAATACGTTGGGATGAAGAAACCATAAACCATAAACATGCACTGCTAGAAATAGTTTATAGTAGTTTCTTTTGATGGCATTTCCAGCAACTGCAAAGTGAAAGCAGAAGGACGTATACAATTTAAATCAAGAGGTGTTGTTAGACTTTTTGAATGAAATTATGGCCAAATAATTCTCTTGCAGTTCCACCTTAGGACATTTACCCACTTTATTGAAATATTCTTACTTTTTAAAAAAGTAGAATTGTCTGCATAAATCGATTTTTTTTTTTTTTTTTTTTTAAATTTTTTTGATTACAGTGGGTCTCTGGCAAGTTTCTGGTTGACACCCTTGGGTTTCTTTTATTAGAAATTTTGGCATTTACTCGAGTTATGTTGCCTAGTTTAATTTTGATTTACGAGGGAGGGGTGAATTGCTCTTTTTTCCTGTATGCTGAAGGGCTCGTCGCTGCATCCTGCCCCTCTGCAGACTGGTCTGGAATAGAACCCCATGCTCGGGCTGCTTTGCACAGGTGAAACGGAGTACCAGGAAATCCATGTGGGAAATGAGCGATGTATGCGCACCGAGCGCCATTCGCACAGGTTTATGGCTGTCATTTAGTCCTCTATATTAGATTGCATTGAAGCTGATTTAGGAAATAAAAATGGTGACAGTTTGGGTCAACAGACTTTTGTTGTTGTTCAGAAGCGTAACTGTAGCGCTGATTTAGACACCTGTGAACACGCAGAGAGAGCGTTTTTGTGTCCCTGACACTTTTATGATCTTTTAAGGTCAGGTGCAGATGAGCGTACTGCGAGAAAGGGGGATGAATTAGTAACCAAAAGCTGGTAAAATGACATTCTGATACTTTTATTAGATCCAAATATGTCCATTTCTCCCGAGAATTAGTGCATTGTATATAATACTGTATTATTCACAGGTCATTGCTGTTCTGTTTTCGGATGTCTTCTAACGAAGAAAATCAGCTGCTCTCTGTACCAGGCAACCACAGACACATGGTTTGTAGGAACAGAATGAGCCGGCTGGTTGCAGCTGCAAAAGAGCCGCGTTTACATTTCTGATTGTTTTATGTTTTGGTTAATCCTTAAAAGTAAAAGGAGATGCCAAAAAGAGCTTGTCTTCTAGCTGCAATCAATTTAGGAATTAAGAAAAATATTAAAAAAAAAAAAAAATTAGCTTGCAGTCCCACCACTGAAAGTGTCCCCAGTTTTAATGGAACTCTAGAGCAGAAATGAAACTGTTGCTTTTACTGCAAATCATTTCAGATTCTGTCTTTCGTGTTAAGTTTAATGGCAGCAACAGCTAAAAAGGAGATGCGGGAATAGTGTTGCTGTAGTTTTCAAATTGTTTTTGCTGGTGGTTGCTTGGCTTCTCCTGCTCTTTTCTCTCCATGTTCTTAATGAATTATATGCAGTGAAGAGAGTGTAAAGGAATTACTGGCATACAAATGTTTGTTCTGCGTAGCAAACCGGGTAGGTTTGTCCTCCCCACCCTACTAGTAAGAGCTCAAAGGGTTGTGAAAACAAGCGCATGGTCAAGGCAAGCCAGCAGGTCGTATATGTGTCGTGCCAGGAGATTTAGTAGGTGCGTATGCAGGGCGTTATCACAGATCTGGTGGGAGACTTCGTATATGGGGCGATAAAATGGGTTAATCCAGCACAAAGTTTGGAAAAAAAGCTTTTTAATATGCAAAGTTAATTTTCACATCTTGGGTTTTATGTGTAAGAGGTGATTTTCCTGGGAAAACAAAAGGGAAAGTTATAACATTTCTGCTGGCCTCTGTGTGTGTGTGTCTTACGGTGACAGTACAGACCTTTCTCACGTGCTACGTAGCTTACTTTCCGCTAGCCCACAGCAAACTTTATGACCGACTTTAAAAAGCATCTGTATAGTTTCTGCGTTATGGCATATGTTCAATTTAGGTTTCTGTAGTGTGATATGCAGTATCTGTATCCATGCTTGGGAGGGACAGCTGGTTTGTAACGTGATGTAGTGATTAGCTATTGAGTTCGGTCAAAATATAGAATGAAACAACAATTAAGATTTATGAAATAATTGTCTTACAAAATATAGAATGAAACAACAATTAAGACTTATGAAATAATTGTCTTACAAAATACAGAATGAAACAACAATTAAGATTTATGAAATAATTGTCTTACAAATTACAGAATGAAACAACAATTAAGATTTATGCTTACAAAAGCCTACTGAAACGGAGAAGCAATAATAAAAGAGCTGAAAGAAAAGCCCTGCTTGGTGCTGTGACAGCTGAAGATGTAGCTACAGGTGAAAGCGTTCGCTCTCCTTTTGCAAAGTGCCGTGAACGCATTTTTCTGCGTGCCTGACCTGCTTTGTAATCAGATGGTATCAGCGAGTTACCTCCATGGAGCTTAATTTGCTAACGCAAGCCCCATGTTTGGTGTGCCACTGTTGATAGTACGTGACTGAGGGATGCTTCGCTGCCCTTCTCAGGCCATCCTTTTTGCCTCAAATACTGACTAAGGTGATCTGAGCGCCTCTGTTCCTAGATGAGTCCGTGTGCGATTGGGTTACTTTCAATTAAAGAATACTGAAAGCTTTGAATTCTTGCTTTGGACTAGTTATTAACGTTGGTATCACGCTGATAAAACCCCGTTTTTAATCTTACGGTACTTAAGGTACATAAAGCATCGCCGCTGTTTGAGATTTACTGGCTTCCCGCTGCTCGAGTTCACTTTGTCAGCAGTACAGGGAAGTCAGCTTTGAGTTTGCAGGTAAAATGGAGAGAACTGGAAGAAGCGATTGTTGTTCAAAGGTCGTCTGTTGGTGAGGGGAAAATGACAAAGTACAAATTGTCTGCTTTGTTTAGTTAAAAAAAAAAAAATCAACAAAATAACCCCTGTGCCTCAACTTTCAATAACTTACGGTAATTTTAGAAACATTGGTAACAGTTAAGAAATTACTAAGTCTTACCTCTTTACCAGTTAAGGTTATCTTTGGATCCTGCGGATAGCATTTAGATCTTAACTGCAAATTTTTTTTCCCAGGCAATATGGGAAGAGAAAGAGTGCTTAAGAGCAAGAATGTTACAGTCTGGACATGGGAGAGCTGAGCTGAGGCAGGGCTTCCTCACCTCAGCAGCCTGGGTAACTTGTGTTTTGGGTTATCCAACTTGCGCTCAAGCCGCTAAAGCTCTTTGTGCTTTTCCGTTGCTCCGAAGGCTTTCTGTCAATATGTTTTTTGCTGCAGAAAGCTTTGGCTAACCCTTTTTGGGGGTTTTGCGGTGCAGAACACGGGATCTGAACCTTCACAGCAAATTAAAGCGTGGACTCATCTCCTGGCGGTGGCTCAATTTCCCACGTTGGCAGGGGCTCAGGGAACGTGTGACTGCACTGTTTCCATTTCACACCTCGACATCTGTGAGCAAAGAGGTTAATAAACTGATGGATAATTAGATATTTCAGCACCAGCACTTCAATAGTTGGTAATAACTTTTTATGAAATTACGTAATTTCACCACCTCCGCCTTTCTCTTTTTTGACAGCCAGTGTTAGAGCCAGATTCTTTGCTGGTGTAAATAGGCATTAAAAGTGCTTTAATTACTCCGGTTTACCCCATGAAGGGTGCTGTGGCTTTGGCAGCTTCTCTTTAATGCAACCTAATTACATTTACACAGGCAACAATTTTCTCTTCACAAATCACCTGATCTTGTCAAGCAGGTTCATCTCTGACCAAAATCTGCTCCCCAAACTTCCAGCTCCTTGAAAAAAAAAAAAAAGTGATTATACGGATAACTTTATATACAGGAGTTGATTTGAGCTTCCTCTGGCTTGCACAGGAAGGATGTTTCCCTCCAGGCCATGCCGAGATAACTGTAGACCGGGGCACTGCAGCCAAAATACACACACTCCCAAGGCAGGTGGGATTTCAGAGTTTTGGTGCAAGACATGTGGTGGCCTTCAAACATGGTGACTCAACTGTTTTCTGTAGGAGCGTGTTTAAATTTATATGCTGTTTTATGCAAATTGCCATCCATTTCTGTTGACATGGATATTTAGAAACAAGCTGTGCTTGTCTTTGGAGAAGATGCCACTGTTTGTTTCTGCAGATGGGCCACCGGCTCCTTTCCTAGTCCTAAATACCGCTGCAGCTGTACCTCCAGCGTGTCGCTGTATGATACATGTGCAAATTACCCGTGAGGAATTCACTCTGATTTTCAGCAGCTTCAGAAAGCACATTTATGTGTTCATTTAGGAGGCAGCACATATCCAGAAAGATTGCTAGTTAGGTAGAAATGTCATTCATGCCTCTCTGATAAAATTTAGATAAATAAAACTTGGAGAGGAAGCTGAAGAAGACTTTCACCGAGAAATGGTGCACTGTTAGAAACTTCTTTTTGGAAACATGTGGGATAACATCAGAAACCAAAAAAGAAAAGGTTTTTATGATGGCCACAGTATGACTCCAGCTTTTATCTTTACTAACGGATAATGTATTCACAATATCCCATTGTCTTTCCTTAGAGGGAGTTTCAAAGATGCCTGAGGAAGACTCCTACTGTCTGTTAGCTCTAATTTCAGTGGCACACTGAAATTATACTGGGCTGCTAGTTCTGTTTGAGGGTTCTGTATATCCAGCTTGAGAGTACAGTGAATGCACAGGAGCAATGTGTTCAGAGATGAGAGCAGGAGCTGTGCAGCTCCATCACGTTAACACCCTTGGGAAAAATATCTGCTACCCTGAATCATGTTGAGAGAGAGGAGGGAACCTATTTGTTTTCTCTTAGTTCATTTGCAAGTTTTGGTATATAAAGAATGAGCTATACAGCTTGTGAGGGACTGTTTAAAACAAATTGCATGAGATGTACAAGGAGTGGGAAAATGGAGCTTCTTTAATTTCCCGTCTTGCAGAGGAAGAAGGAGGTAGGGAGGGACTGAGTAACGTGACAAATCTCTGCAGAGATCAGCTTCAAAACTGAAGTCAAGTTTCCCGAGTACAATATTTTGATAGAAAGATCAACAGCTTTTGTTGGAACTGAATATATGTCTATATTCATATCAGTTAAGGATTTGGAGATTGCTGTGATGGGGTGCTTTGAAGACCAAAAAAGCAGGACGGTACTTATATTCATCCATTAACAACACTCTCCTGGCTAGCAGTCAGTTCTTACCCAATATTAATCATCGATGCTGTGTGTACAAAGCCATTATTCTTTACCACTAATGGTCTAAATTAGCTGTGAGTACACAGGACCAGGGAGGAGATGCCATCTCGTGCTGGTCGTCATGCCCCTGCTGGGCCTAGAGGCTGAGGTCCAGGTGAGCAAGCTTGAGAGCTCATCAATGAGAAGAGGCTGAGCCGAAGTGGGTTGCCATCTTTCTTCTCGCATTTTCCTTGCTGATGCCACCTGTCTTTACCCTTTTGGTGGTGCCATTGCTTGCATGCTTATACCTTGCGTCTGGCTATGCCCTCACAGTGTTACAAAAAATACGTGTATGCCACAGACAGCTACGCTAGTTTAGTGTGCTTATTTCTGGATTCAAGGCAAGCTAATATTAATTATATCTGGACTAATAGTAATTACATCCTGAGTGGTAAATGTATAATGTAATCAGCTACAGTTTCCTAGTGTTGATTTAGGAAGCATTGTGATAAACATTATTTCTTATTTACAGAAAGTAAGCAGCTTGTCAACTATTTGCCTCGTATGTGAGCCAGATAACGTTTACTCTGTGTACAGGCTGGTGAGTTGAATTTTAATTCCTTTACATGCAGTAAATTGGTATTTTCGTGTTTGCAGCCATCACATCAAACTATTATTTGAGTATGTAAACTAGGAAGTAAAATATGCATTAGAGCAGACACACATATGTGTATGTTTGGGCTTCTCAAATGGGATCTACTCAGCGAATGAATCCAGAGCCCCTCGACAGCCCAGTCTTGTAAAAGAGTGCCAGACGTTATTTGGAACTGTGTGGGATTTCACGTTGTTGTTTTTCTTTTAAAGCCACTAGTACTTTATGTTGCTATGGCTACTCTATCACAAACCCCTGTTACCAATGCATTAGAGTACTTTAAACGCACTGTTTTCCCCTGTTATTTGAAATTCTATTGTATTTTTCTCTAGTGCAGGATATTTTTGGAAGACATTTGCTTAGGGAGAGCTTCAAGACCTCTTGGTGTAACAAATTAAGATTTTAGTGTTTAGCTGTCCGCTTTACCCCTTTAATGGATTTTATTAACTCTGTTATTGAGTGGCAGGAGAGAATGAGCATTTGTTCCCTGACTGTTTCCATTCACGGGCTGATATTACTGATAAATTAAGCCAGCACACTAAAAGGCCGATTGGCAGAGCTGAGGTGCTAGGTACATATTCTTCCAAGATCAGAACAACCTACTGGACTTTAAAAGTTGCTAAAGAAAAAAAGTAATGCCGTATGACAGAGAAGACATGAGCTCTAAAGCGTTTTTTTTGTTGTTCCAATAATATCCTAGACATCTAATGCACCCAAAATTATGAGGTGTCTCAGTGTTGTCAATGGCAGCTCGTCTGGCACTAGCCAGCAGCAGCAGGTCATCGTCTTGGAGCCTTGTTGCCACTAGCGGTCAACACTCCCTAAAGATTTGCGAATAGATAGAAAGGGGGAGTGATAAGGGATGCTTAGCAGGGTGGGCAGTGGGTGAGTCCCTTCTGCTCTGGATCATGCTGAGAGAGCAGCTACCGGAAAGGCAGGCACTTCTCTCCTGTCCGGTGATAAAAACAAAGTGTCCTTGAGTGCTGCAGTTTCCTTCTGCCCTTTGCTTTCTTTTCGTCCCCATAGTGCTGATGACTGGATGTAGTTCCAATCTGATATTAGCAGGCCTTTAAGAAAAAGTGTTTCATGGGAAATCCCTCTCCTGACTTCCTTTTGAAATAAGAGCAGCGATGATAATAAAAATAAAATAAAAAAATATTATTTCTCTTATGTCGCATTTACTGTTACTTTGTCCAAGCCAACTTTTTTATCAGCGCGCAGGGCAAAAGTAATAATGCCAGTAATCATATAGCATTTTCTTTGTCATGGGAGCGGTACAGGAGAGGCTGCTATTGCTGGCACTGTCAGTCCTTAGTGGGGCTCACCACATACATCTGACCTGCGAAACATCCCTGCAGTGGATTCAAAGGATGATCTTCGTCAACCCCATCCTTGTGAAGGCAGGATCTCCTCTCCTGTCTTGCCAGACATCAGTTTAACAAGATGACTGTACTAAAGTTCCCCCCAAAGGTAGCTTGCTCTCCTCCTCCACTCCCAACAGGGAGAAGGTTAATAAGCTGCTGTGCTAACCCCAGAAATACTCACAAAAACTGCCAAAGTGCTCCCAAAGCTGTGGGAAAGGGTTGGTGGGGTGGCAGTTCAGAGACAGACATCCTTAGCGAAGTGAACGCTCTCAAAACACTTGAGGGAGGAAGGACTCGGGGTGGAGATGGACAGGTTAACTTTAAAAGGTCGGACTTTCTTCTTGTCTCCCTAAAGTCTACCCAAGTCCCAGGTACAGCAGAGTTGGTCTGCCAGCTTTGTGGATCCTGTCGTCAGCGAGTGCTGCTTTAAAATTCCTTTATTTCACCTCTGGCTCCAGACAGGGGTATTTGGGGCTCATTTATTTATCTCTTTTGGTAGTTTGTGTTCAATCCCCGACTCCTGGTCCTGGCTCTGACTGTGGTGCTCCTGACTCACTGCAGCCTCTTGTTTTCTTCTCACGTACCTACTTCAGAGAAACTGAAAGTGCCTGGAGAGAGTTTTAAACCCGACTATTGCAGAGTGCCGAGCTCCTCAGTCTTCTTTTTAAAGGGAGTGAAAGCTGCCGTTGTCTTAAAATCAAGAGGGTTGTGAATTGCTCAGTTTCAGTAAATTATTCGTGTCACTTAGTGTCAGTCTTCTGAATTTGTATTTCTCTGAAACTTATTAAAACATGTCTGAAAAGAAAGCTAGAAGAGAAAGTAGCACATCTCAAGTAGGAAGTGCTACTGTTTATACTTTGTCTGTACCAGGCAAGACAGCAAACGAATTTGAGGTCTCACATCAGGGAGACTTTAGATGATGCTGCATACCATAGTGTACCTCATGAGGGGACATGTTGTGCAGCCTCATTATCTAACTTCTATCTGATTTTGAAAAAAAGCAAAGGAAGTGCATGATCTCTACCTAAAAATTAGGACATGGACAGCCAAATAACCTTGATCTGGAGAAAGAAAGAATGGCCTCGTGTTTGTGATGTGGAAGAAATGGATTGCGTTCCTGTCTGTCACAAACCTTATGCGACCTTTTATGAAACGCTAAATTTCCCCGTCTTTCATCTTTCCCTGTTTTATAACAGCTCTAAAACACTCACGTAATGTGTTTTTTTGCTAGTTTAGCTTTCGTTGAAGCGTTTGTGGTTTTTCAAAGCAGGTTAGATCGTGTGGCATTGCCCTTCACACTGTTTACCATCAACCCAGAATGTCATCACATCCCTGAGCCTCCGCGCACTCCACAGGGCATCGTGTTCCCCTCGGTGGGATGGTGTGGGTGCAGTCATCTGAGCGTGGTCCGGGTCACAAAGGCAGGATCCTGCAAACACCTGAAAAATTATGTCTTTTTTTAAAAAACCTGGTCCATGGAAACCACACATAGAAAAGACACAAAAATAAGACATAAAATCCCTGTCACTTGTCTAAAAGTGCCTAGTATTTTGGAGTCTGCAATTGTTCCCAGAGTCCTTTGTGTAATGGAAAACTCTTTTTTTTACTTATTTGTTTCCTGAAGTAAATGAAGGACTCCATATTTTCTTTCTACAGTGTGCAGACAGAGCGCTCCTCCTGCTTGTTCTTCTCCTGGCTTTGGGAACCGTGCATGACCAACCTGATCCATCATTTAATCCTCAGTCTGGGACTTTGGGAACTTTCCTGAGAAAATGAATTGGGAGACCTTTAATCTCTTTTAGCCTTTTAGAATCCTTGGAAGAGAGCCTTAAATTGGTTTTTAACTGAGAAAAGAAAAATGTGCATATAACCTTGTTTTGGAAAGAAAGGAAAGAATTGTATGCTTCAATCCCTGAAAATGGCTGCAGTACTGAGGATAACTCCTAGTTTATTTTATTTTTACGTGAAATGTATTTGTAAAGTTTTATTGCATAGTTCAGAGTCATTAAAGCAGGTTTTGGAGCTGTCGCTTTAAAGAAGGGAGTGGAAGGGAAGGAGAGGACAAAGGCATCCTGCCGCAGGGCTCTCTGTGTCCTATTACTCACGTTAAATCCTACCTCTCTGACATTTATCTTGCAAAATGTCTCATTTTTTTTTCTGAAATGATTTGATTGACCAAAGAAATAGAGATCTATTTTATATGATGATACCTTGTGAAATTAAGGTTGACAGGTGATAGACTTTCTCTTTAAAAGCACTTCAGAGAGAAAAGTAATCAATGGAGAAAGTTATAGGAAAATGTTAGCATAAGAATGAGTGGTTTTGAATAGTCTGCTCATAAATTCAGGCTGGACTTCAGAAGTTTGCTCACGGATAGAGGAAATAAGGTTCTGGAATGACTTTCCAATAATAACGGGAAAAGCAATCAAGCGAGTGGTAAAAGGCAAAATAACTTTTCTGCAGGAAACTATGCTGTATTACTTATCTCATTCATTGCCTGGGAAGTTCCTCACAGGCCTGTGTTTCTCTCCCATTGGAAATTCCCAAATGGACAGGACTGGGGGCTCTGGCAATATGACATCCTGCAGTGACTCTTTTATTAGTAATTTTCAGAAGAGAGGGAAATAACCTTCTCCCAAGCATGTAGGAATCTTTGTGGGTAAACAGTGGGTCGACCATGGCTGGCTGCCAGATGCCCACCCAGCTGCTCTCTCACTACCCACTTCTCAACAGATCATGGGGAGAAAATTAGATTAAAAAAAAAAAAAAAAAAAGACACTTACCAGCTACCATCACAGTTGGTATCACAGAAGGCCTCTGAGAGGTGTAAGCAGCATTATTCCCATTTTACACATAAAAATAAACCTGGCTAGCTTGGTTAGAACTAATTTTCTAATTAATGGCTCCCTGATTTTCTTTTTTCTTAGAATTGTGTAATTCCTGCTCACAGTAGTACTTTTTGTTGTTCTTAGGCTCATTTGGGTTACTTTTCCCTTGTGAGTATCTCTTTTGATTTAACTGTAGGTGTTTGGGGAGAACAAACGAGAGGAGACAAATGAAAACGTACAGAAAATATTCATTAAAAGTATAGGTCCTTGCCCTTCTTGCCACAGAAGAGCAAGATGTAAGATTGCTTTTCTTCAGCTTCTTCTCTCTCAGCCTATTAACATCCCCTTATTTTTTTTTTAACTTTATATTTCTTTCCAAAAATTCAGCAATGTGTTTAACGAGTGAAAACATTCTCCTTTAAAGGTCACACCACTCTTAGATTGACTTGTCTGTTGATTGTAGTTGAGCTAGTAGCTTTAATTCATGTTAACTCCATTTGTTTTTAATTAAGCAATGTCTTTTAAGCAAAGATAGTCTATCACCACTGTCAACGGGTAAGTTTTGCTCTTTAATATCGAGTCTTTGTTTCAGTTTAACTGAGATGAGGCTTTGAGGGCAATTTACTCAGACTAAAGATTTTTAAACAGGAATGCAAATTGTCTCACAATTTGCAACAGTCCAATTTTATAGCTTTTAAAAGTGAATTGTAATAGAAACAACTCACCTAGCCATATACCTAGTTGCGTATTAACATAAATTGTCTCAGTATCAAGGGTGAACCAGGTGGCATTTCTGTTTATTAACACTGACCCTGTCCAATAGTGACCCTTTCAGAAGGGGTGGGCTGCTGCTTCCTTTCCCCCCATCAGAAAAGTCCTTTGCTAACTGTATTGACAAAATACGGGTCTGGCTAATCAAAACCGAATTTTGATATGTGGGTTATAGCACTTAAAAAACAGAAAACAAACAAAAAGCCAACAAAATCCCCCCCGTCTCTTTGGGTAAGCTCTGGGACTGCATTTTTCATCAGCTTACTTAATTTTTCTTGTTTTCTAAAGTGCATCAAAGAAGAGAGCGTGGAGGAAGTTGCCTGAGATCAGTAGCAGCATCTCTCTCAATTAGCAGCGGAGCAAATTTGGATCATCTTGTTCCAGGACCTGTTCATGACAAAAGCATTGGTATCCTTTCTATTCAAGACATCAAGTTTTCTGACCAATGTGTTTTGTATGATGCGTATCGATGAGTCGGAATCGTTCCCTTAATAGTTCCAGGAATACGGCCTTTCTTTCCTATCCTACGTATGATTTGAGGGCTGCTTTTGCAGTACAAACATCATTGTTTGTTTCTTGTCTGTGTTAATCATATAATGCAGATTACTTGTGTAGAGTACAATTTTTATGAAAAAAAAAAACAAACCAAACAGCCAAGAGAATGTAATCCTGGTGATGAAATTTGCAAGTGAAAGGACAATAAGGGTCTTAAAGAGTATTAAAACATTTCAGATTATATTTGGCGGTGCAAGGCATATGAATTCTTAAATCTTTCTGAATTAGTAGTAATTAGTAAATATTATACATGCATTTCTAAGATTTTTGCTTTTTTTTTAATGCCTTCTCTGTCTTCTGGCAGCAGAAGTGGAAATTGTGGCAGTTGTGACTGGAATGCTAATAACAGAACTAGGCATTTTTAGTCAGCGGGATTCATTAGCTGCTTTTGCTTGAGTTGTATAATATCATTAGTATTTTATGTACGCTTATGCAATTGGTTTGGTTTGCTTTTAACAACACAGAACAGAATTTCTTACACATTTTTTACCCTTTTGCTTTTTATTTCTTGGCAATTAAGCAACGTTTGCCTGTGCAGCAAAATCCTTTTCTTCTAAGAAGGAGATTCTGCTCAAAGCACCTACATTTTTGTTATTTCATGTATTCAGTCCTTCTTCCCCTCTTGCTGTACTCTTTGGTAATGGATTCTTAGCTTTTCCTACTGCTTCTAAACAGAAGCTGCCTCTTTTGGAAAAAGTAATGAAAAGGGAATCAACAACAGTAATCAAACTGAATTATAGCAAAGCTCTGGCTTTCAGCTAGCAATCGCTACAGAAATTGGGCCCAATTCATTATATACTGTATGCACATGTAATTGAAATCTCCTTCATTTTTTTTATAAACATCTTCCCAAATATACAGCATATCCCTTATCCTTAATTAAGGGAAAAGCTCAATCTGAAACTCAGGCAATTACTCGAATTTCTGCTGGGCTGCAGAAGAACTAGATGAGAACACCAATGAATACAATAGGCACGTGCATCTTGCTGCTCTTCCTTATATTTTCACTGCTAACAAGAAGCAGACCTAGGGACCAATACCTTGGACTTGTTAGAGGTGTTAGCGGAAAAAAAAAATCCCAAAATACAGTGGATATACTTTTTACTCTGAGGCCAAAATTGTTTCCTCTTTTCGATTTGACCAGTTGCTTGATGCTTGCTTTCTTGCAGGCTCTCTTTTGCAGGAGCAATTAATAGCCAAGTCCTGCGTGCTTACACGGGGAGCCCCACTGCCCTTAACTTTAGGAAAAACAGATAGGGAGTGTTTTCTTCACTTAAAATCCTAGGGTTTTGGTGGTGTTTTGTTTTTTTGGTTTTTTTTTTGTTTTTTTCCTCTCCATCCGCCCAGTTACACTCTGCTCAAAAAGAGGTCTCTCTTACTATCTCTCACAGCCACATCTCCAGTACTGCTACTGCTGCTTTCTGTCTGCTGCCTTGTGCCTGCATTTATACACGTTATAGAAGAAGCGCTGGAAGCTACCATTTTTATTGTACCCCTGTTTTTCTCCTCTGCTTCTGGTTGACCTTATTCCCACGTCGGTTTTACATCATCAGCCCAGCAGATTTTCGTAGCCAGCTACCCTCGATTCCTAATGCAGATTGTGAGCTGAAGAAGAGGAGATTTTTGGTTGCAGTGGAGCTTTACACAAATTTCACCCCATTAATAGTGCCTGACCCTCTTAATCACATCGGTGGTATCTGAAATGGCAGCGCACTTCTCGTGCGTGTGTGTGTGAGACCACACGGAAGGCAAAGCAATAAAATCAGCGCTCTATCAGGCTGAGCAGGTTACATGCTTCCTGCTGGGTTTGCTGTCAAGACGTTTTTGCTCCAGTGAACCCAGTTGCATTTTGCTGCCTTTCAAATCTGCTTTGGGGGTTTTTTGTTTTTTGTTTGTTTGTTTGTTTGTTTTTTCTCTCTGTGCCTGATTTCTATCCCACTCCCTGCCAGCTCTGTGCTGAAAGAAGCCGGTTACTTTGGGCAAGCCGTCTTGTGGCAACACCTTTGTTAGACCGACAGAGGCTGCTTTGCTCCCTGCACCTGCAATCTCTGTCCCAAGGGATGTCGCTGTCACATTTTCCTTACATCCTGGAGGGCAGTTATGGTCAAATTTAATGTAGCTTTGGAGCCTACCGTACTGCAAATACCACTTTACAGGAGGAGGGCAGTGCAAGGTCTCTGCCAAAGCCTGTGCTATTTGAGCCAGTTACCATTTAGCTTCACGAGCATGCGGGTTTTGCTGGTTAAAACTCCTAAAACTTCCATATTTTGCCTACCTACCTTCCTGCGCACCTCCTCTCAGAAGAGAAGCAATGATCGGTTACAGCCTTTGTCTGCTTCTCAGCATCTACCGCCTGGAGCTGCTAGGGCAAAAAAGAGTAAATACATAAAAAGACCAAATATATAACGTTGTTTAAGGAGCTACCTCTAAGCTACCTGAGGACTTCCTATATAAAATAAGATTTCTAGCAGGCTGTCTGAAATCTCAGGCTCTTCTCGTTTCTCTGGATATACTATCCCCTCTGAACTGCACGGCAATTTTTACGAGGACTTACTCTTAAAATCTGCGTAGCAACAGACGAGTTGGCTATCCTGATTATTATTATAGTCTACATCATAAAGACAGCGCGAGTTCATGGGAGATGTTATTCTTTCTCACAAACCGTGTGCCTACATGGAAGCAGTGACCTTCCACATCAGAAGGGTTTAAATTGGCCGTGGAGGTGGTGCGCCCTTCAGAGCTGTCGCTAGAACGAGCTGAAAGGCCACAGGGCTGGGATTTGGGGGAATAAGCCGGCGCCAAAAGCCCCACCGCTCTCTCTGGGGTCGGGATTTCGCTTTGTGAACTTCGGAATATTTCACTCCGGCAAGTCCAATGACCATCTGTGGGAGAAAAAGATGAAAGTGAGTGTCGTGCAGTTTCCTGAGGGTGGTAATCAACAAAATTTGTGGTTTGGAGGGGGAAAAGAGGTTCCTGCTATCTGATAAGAAAGGCTTTGTTTGATTCTAATCTTTTTTTTTACCTGTTGAACAATTATTGATGACTTTCATTAATAGTGCTTTGTTGTCGTGCTATGTAAAAGAGAATCATCAGTCCTGCATTAAGTTACATGGAAAAAGTCTGTCTTTATTTGCATGGTAATGAAGTACTACCTAAGGTGTTAGAAGTAGAATCAATAGGCTAATGAGATTTTATGCAAACAATCTCAAGTAACAACCTGGTCTCACCCTTAGATAAAAGGATTTGTTTGAAGTAGGAAAATACTTCAAAGTTGGGTTTGTTTTTTTTTTAAAAAAAAAGGATGTATCCTTGTATCAGTGCAAATTGAAACATGAAAAAGAACTCTTTTTTTTTTTAATGTAAAGTATTACAGAAAATAATTCCAATCTATCTACATGCAGTAGTAAATAATAACCTAATCAGGCTGATTCTTACAAGAAGGGGTATAGTCTTGTACATCAGCTTCATTCTTTTCTTTGGCGCTAATATTTAGCCTCGAGGACAAAGTATCTAGAAGTCCGCAACTGAATATAAACCATCCTCTCTGGAATAAAAAAAATAAAATAATAAAAAAGCATTGCCTACAGCTTCTCAGGTACCACTCAGGTACTTCGCAACTGGGGAAGAGACAACTTTGCAGGTGGAGAACCCTACTTGTAGTGGTGCCCTTTTTTAATTCTGTTTTACTTATGATTGATTCTTCGTATCTTTTAAGTGAAACAGAATAGCAGAACGTTAGGATTTGTTGCAGTTTTTGGTAGGGAGTGGGAATGGAGCTCTTTGTTTTCTTGGAAAGAGCCAGAGAAAGCTGCGGGGACCTACTGTGGCCAAACCCCATTTGGTTTGCTCAGCCCAGCTATGCCTGGACAAAGGCATGGGGAAACCACCTCATTTTGTGTTACCAAGACAGCTTTGCACAATGCGAAGATGCTCTATAATAAAGGAAAACTTCAGAAATATGGGTTCAGCTGTGTGAGGTAGTTTGAAACATCACAAATGATGGATCTATCCAACACACAGACAAAATACAGGCAATGTAAACTACGCTGGTTTATTAGAAAGACATGCAAAAACCACAGATTGAGTTAGGCGCAATCAAGAACCTCAGGCAAAACAAAACAAAAAAATCAGTACAGACAGAGCTAAATGATTCTCTTTTTCCATTTTCCCAGCTAGCTCAAGCGTGAGAGAGAAAACTGCATTTTTATCCAGAAATCGGCCCTCCCACCGAAAATCTTCGTTCCCTTTGCGTAGGAAATAAAACAGTTTTATCTGTTTTCTCAAGTGCTCCTGAGCGGGTTTGTTTGCATCAGCCAGCACCATTGGGTGCAACGGGGGTCTGTCTCGCAGCCAGAGGCAGACTCAGAGGGACTGTGATGAAAAGCATGGGGAGAATGGAACGTTTCTTACATCCTCGGATGTAGTGCATCCTTAAGGATGCATTTTTTGCTTTCAGTCGCTCCCACTGTTCATACTGGGATTGCGTACGCGCAGCTCTGAAATGGCAGCGGTGCTGTTAGACTTGTGTCGTAGCATCCTGTGAAAGAAGCCCTCGCTACCCCCAAGTTCTGTATTTTTTTTCCATGAGCGCTCAAAAGCGGATGGCGTCATATTATCTTTAGTGAGATGTGGGTTGTGCAACAGAAATATGTCTTAATTGCAAATTTGACTCATTCTTTGTCAGAATAAGAAGTACTTGGGTGGTGCTCCCTTTCCTCCTGGTATATGTAAAGCTCCATCTGTTTAAGAGACCCCGTTCTTTCTTGGGGGCAACCAGCCCTTCTCCGAGGCCGATCGTGCCCGCAGTGAAGGCTGCTCTCCCTCTACTTCATGTGCCTTTTTCAGTAATGGAGGAGGAGAGAGAAATGTCCAGGCAGTTTAGGGTTAGGAGACTTCTGAGAGACAAGTACCTCTCATCTTGTTTGCCTTGCTTTACTTAGAGATGCCAGACCTTTCAGGCTTCTGTGGTTTTCTCCAAGACTGAAAATATATCGAATCGATGTGTTTTGCCAATGAATAGGAAACTGAATGAATTTGCACTAAAATAAAATTATTTCCTGCTAAAAATGCTAGTGGATCTTGTTCCTTATAAGAAAAAAACCCAGAACTTCTGCATGTCAGTTATTGCTTCCTTTTTAAAATTTTTTTCTTTTTGCGTTCTGATGAAATCGAGCCCCCTAAGAAGTGGGCAAAGCAGCATTTCACGGCAGAGCGCTTGTGAAATGTGCCCCACGCTGAGATGTGCCTACTTTGAATTCCCTTGGGATACTGCCAAGATGCTGGTTGAAAGACAGCCGTGGAAGTGAAGGGAGCCCTCCTTGAGGTGAGCGGTGCTTCATTTGACTTGAAAACTGCAGACTGTGTTTGGGAAAGGGACTTGGACAACCCTAACAGCTTTTGTCAAACAGGGTTGGGGGGTTTTTTTGGGGGGTGGGGGAGTGTTGGTGTGGGGGAGAGGTTGAAAAAGCCGAGGCTTTTTGACTTTCAGGTATTTAAAGCTGTTGTTGCAGCCTGGGCGTTGTCTCACCGATTTCTTTTCACCCCCTTCCCTTCACCCACTTCCACGGGCAGCAGAGCAGGTGAGACCTGTGCACCTTGTCCTCATCCTGAACCTCATTTCTGAAAGGAAAGGTAGAACGTAAAAGCTTTCTGTGCTGTCACTGCTGGCCATTGGCAAGGTGACGTTCCTCTTGTGTGGAGGCAGGGAGGCAGATTTCACACGGCGACCTGCGCTTCCTGCGCTAACGGTGGGTTGGCGATGCTTCTGATTTCTGTCTTTTAGCTAAAGGCTAGACAAAACTAAGTAAAACCGGGGAGTTAAACGGATAGGAGGGAAGAAAAGTTTTAGTTGGCGTGTTGTTTTCCATTAGCTCTTTTCACAAGTTTGTTTACTGAAAACACCATAAGTTTTTAATGATGTATTTATTGGATTTTTATTAAAAGGGCCATTATTAAAAACCCCTGACAAGCCAGATAAAGCTTTCTGGTTTGGTTTTAACAGGTCTGCTGAAAACTTATGATATAATCTATAACTATTTATGAGTTTCTTTCACTGTTGTACATTTTTTTTTTTTAATCCTTCTGCGAGGTCCTTCAGTTTCTCCTACTGTGGAGCCCAAGGGAACCAGAAAATTAAAATCTAAGGCAGTAATCACAGCAAATTATAGTTTTACTGTTTCCCACATGAAAAATTAGTTTCTTTCATTTCTTGTTCTTGTTAGAACCTTTGTCATGAGCATAAATTATGAAAATTTTTCATTGGTAAACAGTAAGGTTTTTTTTAAATTGGGCTTTCCTTTCCCCCAGCACCCCCAGTAGTTTTCAGTGAGGAAGCACTGGTGCGTCATGGTCACAGCTCTTACAGTGAGGGACAACTACAGCCCCGTAAACTCTGTGATGCCCAGTTGTGTTTGACGTTTTTTTTCTTCAATTTTACTGCCGCAAGTAAATGCAGTATATTGCTTTCTTTAGAATTACAGAGCATCATAGAAATTGTTTTTTGCGCTTTCTCTGTAGCACCGGCATTATTTTCCTACGTATGTTGCGTTCACCTTTCCTGACTCTTTATTATATTCTTCTTCTGCAGTGTTGTATTTTATATCCCTTCTAGAGAAGCAGCGGAATTCACCTCAGCGGGTGCTTGTTGACGTGACTATGGCCACAGTTTCACAGCCGCCCTCTCCTGAGTTACGTGCAGTAGGAAAGTGATATTAAGGAACAAAGTATTTCAATGGCCGTCTTCCTTCAGCTCGTGACGTAGGAGAAGAAAATGCATAAACAGCGGAGACGGAAAGGAGAAAGCGGTGTGAACAACGGGGGGATTTCAGACGCCTAAATGAAGGTATCCAGATATGGGGTCAAAGTGTTTTTCTAAGTCAAGTTGTCCTTGTTTAGTCCCCTGGTTAAATGATGTATGAGGACTAAGGGTAAACCCAGCACATTAGAGGCCATAGTTCAGCAAAAGCTGCTCTCTCCTTTGCAGCGTTGGTTCCCTCCTTGCAGCAGCCTTGAACTCGTACGACACAAAGGCGACGAAACCACTGCCGTTACCATCCTCCCTCTGAAGACGAACCATTTCTGCGGTCTCCCCGCACCCCAGCTCCTCTGCTCACTTGTCTTGCCCAGGCAGGCGGAAAGAGAGCAGAAGATGAAATACGGGCTGAAATAAAGGGCAGCCCCTGACTTTCTCATCGCGGGCAAAGGTCAAGTAAATAATCCCTGCTGCAGACCTACCGCTGCTGCCCTATTAAAATCTGACATGTCATTTATAGTCGGGTTTTGGAAATGCTGAGTGCTATGTAACACCGCATTCAAAGCCAGCTTGCCTGCTTCGGGTGCAAATCCTTTGAATAAAAACTCTCATCACTTACTTCTTTCACTGTGTTTCCTATTAAGGTGATTATGTCAGGCACTGACAGTAGAATAACCTTCTCAAGCTGTCTGTGCAGTGACTTCAGTATAGCAGATCATTTGTGGGAGATGTTTTAGAAAGTCTGAAGTGCTATTTCCAGAGCGCTTCTAATAGTGTGGAAATACAGTTCGTTTTATGGGAAGTGCAGTTGTTAGTCAATACAGCAGGAATTGAAGGATAATGAAGAACAATTGTGGAGTGAGGGAATGAGTTCATAAAGGACTATAAACCTTCTAATTTCTAAGACACCAGTTCTGATATGATCCGTTTACTGAAAATAATCCATTTTAGACATGGAGAGGGGTTTTTTTTTTGTGCAAAATCTTGAAGGACATAAGAATTCCTCGTGTTTTACTGAGGTTACTGAGATGCTTAGCACTAGAGTAAGTGTCTATGAGTTTTTTCCAGTCTGGGTAACATGGGGTGGACAATTTTTCACTTAACTGGGAGCTCCTATGACAGTGCCAGAGCTATTTTTTCATATGCTTTGCTTTACATGCATGCTTAAGAGTTTCCCTGAAGAGCCTTGTTTTCTGCAATCCCAGTGAGCAGGTTTTCCTTATGGGTATAAAGCATGGGATTAGCATTTAATTCAAACTAGTTGCATGTAAATGTGAAATTCCTACACGAAACAAATCTTTCCACTTTGCAGAAAAGGTGGTTATTGATATCATCTTATTATTCTGTGTGAAAACTTTGATAGACATGATTGTCTTGCGAATTCCAGGGATTTAATTTTAGATTAGTATCAAAAGGAAATCAATGTAGAAGTTTTTGTTGTACCTCAAAACCGATCAGTATTCTAACTTCTTATTAATTATATGAAGTTGAAAAATATCATTTCAGAAAGACATTTAACATAAATGCCTCTAACAAAGGCATGATGTCAAATGGAAAAAATACCGGGCAAGACTTTTTCACAGTATGGTTCCACATTTGTGCTTTGTGGCTGTTTCAAACGGCATTTCTCTTAGCATTACATCATGCCTTGTTATTATTTGTGAAATGTAAGGGGATGATGTTGGCTTTGTATTTGTGAACCTGCTTAGTGGTATCATTGAATCTGCTAAGACTTCACCTACGCGATAAAGTGGTCTAGTTGGAAACCAGCCCGTTCCTCTTTAGAGTCTGAGGAATGAGGTTCATACCTCTAATCTGTGCCCCTGTGGGTGAAAAATAAAGTCATGGCTCCAATTTAGAGAAGCGTCTAGGCATGTGCTTCATCCTCAGCAATCCACGGGAGTCAATAGTGTCCAACGAATAGAAGTTCAATACACGTAAATGGTTTGCTAACTTGAGCCTGTGGGCAGTGGAGCTCATCAATAACAAAAGTAAGCGGATTAAATAGAAGCTGTGGTTCAAGAGCGCCTGTAAAAAAAAAAAAAAACAAAAAAAACAAAAACAAAAAAACAAACGAATAAGCCCCAAGTTTTTCTAATGCGGTGCTGCAACGTATGGGTTGAGATGGGAAGAGGATCATGGATTCTGGTAAAGGATGCAAGAAATGAAGGGATATGCAGAAGGTGGCCAGTGAGACGCGCTCAGAGGCAGGTTTGAAGTGACAGCTGAAATGTGGAGTGACAGAGCAGCAGCTGAACCGAAGGGAGTGGGAGTTAGCCACCGGCATGTGAATCATCCAGCACCAGCATCTTGTCAAAAACCAAACAAAGAAGCAAACAGTCAATAGAAAAGGATGCAGAGCCAAATGTAACCCTTTGCTAGCCAGGTGTGCAAATTTTCCCCCAAATATATTTATAACCAGCTTTTTAAAAAAACAGCATAGCTACCTGGCTTTTCACTGTGGGCGGAAAGGTAGGGGAAGGTGTATTTTTTGTGATAAAGAAGGCTATGAAGAAAGAATAAAATGCAAAAGCAGAGACGAGGTCAAGCCTTAGCAGACACTTTTTCAGCTATGTATGAAAGCAACACACGTGGAGAGCCATCACTCGCGGCAGGGAGCCTGGCTTCCCGGTGGCGATGCTCTTATTAGTTCATAATATGACCCAACCCACTGACATGAAGGAGAGCCCATCTAACAAGTGCTGAGAAGACACAGACCACTGAAGGGCATCAATTGCTGTAGCTTCTCTAATCACTGTGTGATATACCGAGGACAGGAAAATGAAAGACTTGCAGGGAAAGGACAGGAAAATGTTTGAAGAGCTGCTCTTTTGGTACGAGGGAGGCTTTTAGGGCTTGGAGTAGATAGTTAGAGAGGTTCCTCCCAACCCCCGTCTCTATTTTTATATATATATATATCGTTAGATATTGAGGAATGTTATTCAAAAAGTTTGGAACTCATATGAAAGATTTTGCTTCAAATATATGACCTGAATTTTAAGCTAAGCTCCATTTATTGTACAGTGTGTACAAGGAGAGGTGTTTGGAAGAGTCAGAAAGAGAAAAATCAATTCCAAGGAAATAGAGAGCAAAGGATTTCTTGGGAAATAGGGAGAGTTACAAACAAGTGCAGAATCTGGAATCTGCAGAAACCCTTTTTCAGATGGAAAAAGAAATATGGTACAATTTATCTTGTATTTGTCTTAGATAAAATTTCCAATTTGGGCAAGAACAGATATTAAAGAGTATTCCTGTCCTTTCTGTAATTGTCTTTGGTTTTGGTTTGGTTTTTTTTCTGGCTTGTGGGCCACTGTGAGAGTAGAGAGTGGCAATAAGAAGGGAAAATTAAAGCAAAAAATACTTCAACAGCAACAAAAAATCCTCCCTTTGCTATATTTTATTGCATGTAAGTAGCATCAGAGAACTGGACTCTGAACATAGTAAGACTGCTAAGCTTCCAGAGAGAAATTTAGCTTAGCAAATCCATTACTACTTCTAAATTAGCAGCTCCTAGTTCATGGTGCATGATTTCTTCTTCCCCTTCCCCTTCCCTCCCCTCCTGTCTTCAGTTCTGCTGTGGAAAATAGAGTATTTGAACGTTCAAGTAAATTCCTGAAGGAGCCACCAGATGTTTGAGCCCTGTCTGATATGAAGAGCAGGCAAGGGCTCTTCCCAGTCTCATCATCCATCCTGCTCTGAGGTTATGAATGGCCAAGATTTGGGCTCAGCAGTTTCCGACTCCTGGACAGGATGTCATCTTCCTTGAAAACAAATCTGGGAGCCTATTTCTAGCATTATAACCTACCTGTAAATTGCGCTGGCAGAGACACAAATTAAATCCCAGATTTTCCTCTGATGTCATGCTGCTAAAGAATAAACGTGAATGAACCTGAATTATTGAAACAAAAAAAAAAAAGGAAAAAGAAGAGTATTTACTTTTTATTGCAGCCACAAACCCCAGAGTTATTTGAAAGCTAAAACCTGTTATTTTGGGTTCTTTCTTCTAGCCTCTGCCTCATACCCGATTTCAGCGTATTACAGAAGAGTGTCTCAGCCTGCCCTGCTGCCATATATGCAGATACATTTCTGAAGACTCTCCCTGTGGTAATATTAGGATTAGCTCATTTTTTCTACCAGATTTGTTTCCTACCAAATTTGTCTCAAAAGTGGTGAGTTTTTACATTAAAACTACGCATAGATTAATGTTTCACTCCTAAAGTGATACTTCCTTTTCATCTATCAAAATAAATGTGGCACTCGCTATAATTCATCCAAAATACCATCTTTCTCGGCTTGCTAATGATCGTTTTCAATTTCCATAAAAGCAGAGAAGAACTCCAAATCCCGGCGAAGTTGATGGGAAACTTGTAATCGAGTGGAAACACGACTTCCAGCAAGATTGGTGAGTTTTCTAATAAAAAGAAGAGATTTGTTCTCTTTGTGAGTAAGTTAAGTCCCTAACAGCTAATTTAATATATATATATGTCTTGGCTGTGAAAATAATGCAAAGGGCAATAACACTTCCTAATTACCTTTTTCATCTTCGTGAAGTTCCTGCCCAGAGTTTAGGAAACAGAAGAGCAAGGTTCCGTTGTGCTCCCGGGCACAGTGGTGAGAGGTAGAGCTACTGGGGGATGCCTCGTCCCAGCTCCACAACTGGGAAAAATCGAACACTTTCATTTTGAAGACTTGAAGATGTACTAAAAATGTAGCTTAAGCCCTGGTTTCCTTGCCTAGAGGAGGAATAGTTCCCCACATTCTAGTTCCTTCCTGCAATAGAGTTGTGTTTGTTTATGTAAAGTTAAGCAGTGTTAGCAGTAGCCTCCTTGAATACAAATGCATCTGAGACTATGCCAAAGGGCTCATGCTCTTAGAGGAGACAGGATGCAGACCTGGGCATAGGACAATGTTCAACCTGGTTTTTGTGTCCATGAAATAGATAAAATTCTGGCACGTCCTCTTCCTTCCCCTTCAGGTCTGTGAATCTACCCCCAACTCTTCATTTCCATTTTTCACCTTACAAGAATCCCAAATTGTTGTGTGTGAACTTAAAGGGAATGCTTTATTTGTAGTTTTCTGCCCTTGGGGTATTTCATTTCAGAGGAGAAGACAACAACAAATTAAATTTGATACTATCCTCACTCTAATTTTTTAAAGTTATTTTTCCTTAGCTCCTGAACAGAAGATTGAAGAGTTACACAGCGCTCTGTGTAAGCTCAGTAAGGTTGCCCACGTGGGAACTCTGAAGACGGACAGGTTAATTCCTACACCACCAAACTGCTGTCGCTTCCTAAGCTGACTCGGGAAGTGAAATCTGGGCTCATGGAAGCAGCAGAAGAGGTCAGGCTGCAGTTTCACGTTTTGTTTCGTGACGTTTTTGAGCCTATTGATTAAGACTCACTCTGAATTTGTAGGTCAGCTTTTGGATCGTTCCCGTCGGGTAACAAAATAATAAAAGAACTGCACTGCAACTGCAGAGATGGCATTAAACTCATCAGACTGATTTTTGGAGCTGTTAGCTGAGGAGCATAGGTAAGGGTGAGTGTTTGGAAGGGAAGTGAGCAACTCTCTGCCAACACTGGGCAGCAAAGGGCTGAGAGGCAACGGTGGAAGGGAAAGGAGAGTAGGCAATGCTAATTAAGTAGGAAAAAATATTCACATTTTGTACGTGTGATGCCCTTCCAGTTAGCGTCTGGTATAATTACTTCAAGTGGCGTGATTCATTCCTACTGAGTTCGAGCAGTGCTAGTCTGGTTAGTCGTGGTTCCCATATTATACGCCTTGGGGGTTTTTGGGTAACTTAATTAAGCGGTGCTCATTTGTTTGAAAGGTTAGCTTAGCTTAGCTTTTTTCCCCTCGGAGTTTATTTTGAAGTTTGGTGGGATTTGTTCCTTATGTCTGTACGTGTGATATGGTTATCTGTTTTGGTTTTTTTTTTAATAAAAATGCACACAGACGAATGAGTGACCAAACTCTCTTGGTGTGTTTCCCCCGGAATTTCACTGAGTTAGTTGGGCAGGGTTTTATTGATGTCAACGAAAACAGACACGGGTCAAAGGTTTAAATCTCTTCCTAAAACAGCTAGGGGAACTCTGGCAAGCGTGGTGGTTGTCCCAGCATCAAAGTTAAGGAAATTCAGGGCTTAATGCAGAGCTCATTAAATTCCTATGGGCGGTAATGCATATAAACTGTTACATGCAAGGAGTGGCAGTATTCAGACATATTTATGAGGCTAATAAAGGGAAAAATTAACTTGGTGTGTCCTTGGGCTAACTCAGCTGGGCACCTGATGCCTTTCAGCTGGAGTGAAGAGGCGTGACATTTCCAGATTGGGAAACCATGTTAAGTCCCACTGCCTTCAGCATCTGGGGAGGCATTTGCTTTCTACCCATTTCAGCTGATGGAAGAAGCAAGAAGAGATTTTAAAAGAGGTTTGTGGAGTTAAGGAGGGCAGCTCAAGCTGACCCAGTGGAGAGGTGTGCAGAGTTTCATCATGGCATCTGACCTTTCTCCTCTCCTCCTGGTAAAGAGCGTTCTCTGCAGTGCCATAATTGGATGTGCTGTCCAAACTCCTCGCAGTGCTCAGCCTGTGTAGGAAAAAAGGCAAGAGCATGGAGTAAGATCATTTATCAGTCTTGGTAGAAGTTTTCACCCCAGGATGGTGATATATTGGAGCATCAGAAAGGGTAAAAACTTTGTTTTAGGCTTTCAATGGGAGAGCTTAGCTAACAGGAGGAGAAAATAAAGGAGAATAAATAGGACCTCTTACCTTCTGCCCACAAAACGACCTAGTTTCCTGCTCCCAGGGGACTGAAAATGATGATTAATAATTTACAAACCTTCTGTCTATTCAGTAAATTGTGGGTTTATGCAGCAATACTGGATTTTATAATAGCTTTAATCCCAAATTAATTTGCAGCCTTCTGAAAGTGGGATGTGGTGGAGGGACTACGGTAGGAAAGAGTGAGTCACGGTAGATTATGACCAAGAGTGAATGGAAATCCTGTGCTCAGCTACAACTGCGGGGATGGGGAGAGAGAGAATAAGTATATCTGAGATAAAATTTACACTAGGGTAGTGAAGCTAATACCATGAAACCTCATCAGGGTTTTGAAATCCAAATTAAATTCCAGAGGCTTAAAGCTAATAACCCAACAATATAGCGTCTAAAAGTATTCCAGCTTTAAAGTGGGGTAATTCTGACTTTGTGTGCCCCAAGGTCTCCATACAGTTTCCCTTTTCTGACTTGCATTTACAGGTTTGAACCTCGAATAGCTGGTATCTCCAAAGTGGTCTGAGCTCCCACCTCCGTGAATGTCCATGGAACCACAGGATGTGCCTATGCCTCTGAAAACACAATCACCCTGATTTTAATGCCAAAAGCCTCAGTTGAAGTTAAAGCATCCTCAGCTGAGAAGCCATAGGGATAATTTTTGATGATTCTTCATTTGGCTTTGAGTTGTCGGTCTATGACTAGAGAGAGATACAGCAGGAATCGTGGCTGCTCCAGACACACATTGCAAGCACGTAGGGAAGACCTGGCAGGACCAGGACGCTGTAAGTTGTGATGCAGCAGATGCTTGAATATGCATGAGGCCTCTTCATATGCAGGGGGTCAGATTATTTTTTTTTCCTTTGAGACTATATCTTTGATTTATCCTGATGAAAAGAGAATGTCCCTTTCAAATCCATTGGCTTTTACGTTAGCCATAATTTGAGATTGCCTCTCTGGGGATTAGTTGCCTTGGGGAGCCGAGAATTTCAGAGAGAGACAGTTTAATGTGGAGTGGGATGGCCACAGCTGCAGTCCTTTCTTTTGCAAGAGCTGTTTTAAAGTTTATTTCAATACGGGCTGAAGATAAAAGCTTTTCACTGTTCATTAACCTTTGTTTTGGCGGGATTCTGTTAATAAGTTATTTTACCTGCTTTTGTTTTGCATCATTTCGCATTCTTCCTTTTGTTTTGCTTGCTGGCAAATACTCCTATTTTCTTGTCCTCTCTGCAGTTTGTCCTTGGTTCGGTTTACATTCATTTTAGTTACATTTTTCAGATATATTTTTCAGTGGAAGAGCAGGTTGTGCTAGCTTGTTTAGAAAGATTAAGTTATTTAATGGATGTGAAAGTAAGGATGTTTGAAGGCTCCTTTGTATGACTGAGTGTGCTCCCATTGATTTAAATTGACTTTCAGGGAAGTCCATGGCTAATCGGCTTATAGCATATCTATTCGGTATTTATATGCCTAGTCCTGATATTAAGCTCTATTTCTAGGTAGCTGTAAGACTATTTTTAATTATTTTATGATTACAGAACTCAATGCAAAAATATAACCAGCTTGCCTGTATTAACGGTGGAGGAAGAGGTATCGCTTGTAGTCACTTCCACATGCAGAGCCAGTTTAAGTCAATTGGTTTTATTATTACTGTGCTCTTCACACTCATATGCCTCAAATTGAACTGGAGCCATTTGAATTTATCTACTGTATCGAGGCAATCAAATGACAAGGAGTGGTAGTCATTGAGGATGGATTACTTTGGATCTCAGTATCATTATTTGCCTTTAGGAATACAGCGAGCCATTCAATCCAAGGAGGAATACTTCAGTTTTTAATTAATAGTTTCAGAATGCTATTATTAACTTTTCTTTTAGCTTCTTCCATTAATTAAAGATTATAGCTATATGGTCAAACAGATAGAGGGAAGAATGCAAACGGTATATGATGAAGTCTGCCAAAGAAAGGGATGTTCTCTTTCAACAAAAGAGAAATGCATCGCTCTCCATCAGATCTCTGAGTTTTAGTGTTGAGACCAACGTGATCCAAAGCAGACAGTTAATTTCTTTTAATTGGTACAGCATTATCACTTAGAGGACAGATAACAAAGCAGAGTTGTTAAATGAATGTAAGTCATTAGACCATATAAATTGTTTTGTACTTGTGTATATTAAATTATAATTAAATATACTTTATATACATATATATTAAATAATTTATTTTTATATATTTATATTACACATATATAATTTATAATACAATTTTTTTGATAACAGTCAAGTAATTAGTTTGGGCTGTAGGTTTTTGAGTAAAAATGTGAATGTTGTGTGAATACTAGAAATGTACCCTTCAAAAAGACAATGGATTTTAAAACGTGAATATTTGATCTTGCATGAGTTTTGGCTTGACTGTACCAATATAATTCAAAACCTTCTCTACCCGTAGTCATAAAGTTAGATTATGGCAGAACATGCTTTACTGACAGACTGCATAATATTTCATAGGAATGGTAACGTGAAGGATAATGAGCAGTTCTACAAGGTCTAAGTCTCTTGCATCCAGACACTTTGACTCTCAAAGTCACGTTGTAGGAGTCAAAACTTGGCCAATTTTAAAATTAAATGCTGCAGTTACTCAAATGGCGGAAAATGGAGGGGTGAAAAATGATTTCTTTCTGCTGAGAATATGGAGACCGTGCTGGTAATATCTGTTCTGCTCAGTTATCATCCCTAAAATATTAGCTTTTTGTGGGAAAGAGCAAACTACCCTTTGCTTCACTGTGCCAGCGTGTAGCCAGTCTTCTGCGTAAGTCATACTCCAACATCCGAAATGCTATTATAGGCCAACAGCACTTTGCAGATGAATTTTTATTCTTATTATAGGATTCTTTTTGTAACCTTAGTTTACTAGTGAGTTTAATACTGGTATCACTGGTAATTTCTTCACATCGCGGTTATTAATTGTTAGACACATCACTGTTTAAGACTGGCCTATGTGGACAGGAGATCTGGCTTTTGATTGATAACCTGTAAGTGGAATTCTCTCCCCAAGGAGATTATTAATTGTGTTTTGAACATTATTCCAGTGGTATAGGAAAACTATTTGAATAATAAAGGGTGATTTAAGGAGGCAGATCCTGAGCTGGTGGAAGTCAGTGGTGGCTTTCAGCTGAGGAGTCTGGGTACAAATGTTGCTGTAGTGGTGGCATCACAGGGCTGTCTTTCTTTGGGATGGGTTTTTTAAGCTATGGGCTGAGTTCAACAGTACGTACCCGAGGTGGGAAGGTTAATGCTGACTTGGGTATGTCTTCAAGATGCTTCACTTCTCTTGGTTCCCTGCATGTGCACATTTGCAGTAAGCCTTGGAAAGGCAAATTAGCTATATGCTGCACACTCAGCTGTATGCCTGCCTCCTTACAGATCGCTCAGGGACAGACCATGTGCCTTACGCGGCTGGAAAAACTTCCCTTGACTTGATAGGGATGGACTTTCATTTCAGGCCTTAAATACATCTTTTGCAGCTATACCTTCTTTGAACAATTTGCTTCTTGGACATACACGCTCTTCCACACTCTTCTGCATTGATTTTCCCTGTTTCGATTTTCTTTTATCCTGCAACTTTCTTCTGATTTAAGTTGAAAGTTCAACAGATAACCAATTTTTCTGTAACGCTGGTTATATTATATCAGTAAGTGGGAATAGCGTAGCATCTCTGTTTTCACTCAATGGGAAGTGACAGACTGTTGATTAAAATTTATTGCTAATATGCTTTGATGAATGTTTCAGAGTATGTTATTGTTTTACTTTTTCATTTCTGGACACTTTCTATTTCTGTTTTATCAATTCTATTTCCTCCAATTGTTTTAGACATAATGTATGATGCTAATAACATGTCAGCTTCAAAAATCAGGAGCATAAAATGATACTTTTGCTGAAAACTGGTTAGAGAGGAGAGTGATTTATAATGTTCTTTAAAATATGTAATTACATTTGTTTATTGAGATGCCAGTTACATACAGAAAAATAAGAGAAGATACTTGAATTTCCTCTTTCAAATTATTTAATATAGAGTCATAATTTATAGATGGAAGGCAGATTTATTAGTTAAGCTAGCTCAACTCTGATCAAAAGGACTATCCACTTCCTAGCACCTCTTTAATCTGCCTTTAAGTTTCCAGCATTCCTTGAGAAGACTTTCATGCAAGTTTTATAGGTGTTCAGTCCATTAGTCTCTTCTCAATTCTTTTCTCTTTATCCAGTACTACTACGCTTCGGCTCACCATGTTGAAACACTCATTTTCCTTTCAGGGATCCAGGTTATATATTTCATATGATACTTCAGCAGGTTTTTGCAATAGCATTTGTAATAGTACCCACCTTGCACTGGAATAAAGGACTAAGGGAAATTCAGCTGTTGACCAATGTAAAAAAAAAAAAAATATACGTAGGCTGGCGTAAACTACCTCTTACGTCTTTTCACTTGGGTGCATATATTTTGGTCCTTGAGGCCCCTTTTAACAAGGCACTTAAGCGTATCATTACCTTTATCATAGAATTGTAGAATGGTTTGGGTTGGAAGGGACCTTAAAGATCACGTAGTTCCAACCCCTCTGCTGTGGGTAGGGACACCTCCCACTAGACCAGGCTGCTCAAAGCCCCATGAGGTTGGCTTTCTGGGCTGCAAGCACGCATTGCTGGGTCGTGTTTTGCTTCTCATCCACCAGCATCGCCAAGTCTCCTTCTCCTCAGGGCTGCTCTCAAGCCATTCTCCACCTAGTCTGGATTTGTGCTTGGGATTGCCACGACCCACTTTCAGGACCTTGCACTTGGCCTCGTTGAACTTCACGAGGTTTGCCTTGTCCCACTTCTCCAGCCTGTCCAGGTCCCTCTGGATGGCATCCCTTCCCTCCAGCATGTTGACTGTACCACACAGCTTGGTGTTGTCGGCAAACTTGCTGAGAAAGCCCTCAATCCTACTGTCCACGTCATCAACAAAGATGTTAAATAACACCGGTCCCAATACCGACCCCTGAGGAACACCACTTGTCATTGCCCGCTTGGACATCGAGCTGTTGAGCGCAACCCTTTGAGTGTGGCCATCCAGCCAGTTTCTTATCCACTAAGTGAACCATTGGTCAAATCCATGTATCTCCAATTTAGAGACAAGGATGTCATGCAGGACAGTGTCAAACGCTATGCATAAGTCCAGGTAAATGATGTCTTTTGCTCTCCCCTTATCCACCAACACTGTAACCCCATCATAAAAGGTCACCAGATCTGTCAGGCATGACTTGTCCTTAGTGAAGCCATGCTGGCTGTCACTGATCACCTTTTTATTTTCCACGTGCCTTAGCAGAGTTTCCAGGAGTATCTGCTCCATGATCTTGCCAGGCACAGAGATGAGACCGACCGGCCTGTAGTTCCCCAGGTCTCCCTTTTCCCACCACATCTCTGTGATGCCAGTGAGATCTGGCCCGTCTTCCATGTGCTCCCATTTTCTCGTTGACTGCAATTCCTCCAGACTGCTCCTGGGAGTTGGCTCCACATGGCTTTTTGGAGAACAGGTATTCCTGCTGGACTCATTCCTCTACTGAGCAAGTTCCTGCGTGGACGTGCTGTTCTATGCGTAGGTGTGCCCAACCGTGTTTTTCCAGCTATCTCTAATTGGGTCGCCATCACTGCCAGCTGATTGTTTTCCTTACCACTTCTTCCCTAGTTTCTCTATTAGTCAAACAATATATGCTTTGGATTATTTTTCACCACCTGTATTAGATAAGATGTTGTCATGACATCAGATGTGTCCAAATTGGGACTTTTTTCCCTCCCCCTGCCCAGTTTTCTACTCTGTTTGCCTGGTGTTAACTATGTCTCCCAATATAGAATAATTTGCCAGTTTTCTTAATATGATTATTTCTCACTATTCCAGATCATTTAGGAAAATATTCAAGAATAGGAATGATAACCATGTTTCCCTTGTTTCTACAGAAGATGTCAACTTGGCATGCTACTACTCCTCATTATCTCTTGTTTACATTCAATTAGTCAGGTTTTGGATCTGTCCAAGCCAATTTGAATTAACATTTCAATTACTCTTTCATGAAAAAGAGAGTAAATACTTCATTAAATTACATGCTTTATTAAAATAGCCATTGACATCCATAAAGAAACTTTCTAACATGATGTTTTACAATATAAATGGTTTTGCACAAAATATCACCAACAGCCTTGAAATACGTACCATTTTAATTAGGTTGCAATTTAAAATGTTAGATTTTTAATGTCTTCTGTATGAGGGAAAAATAAACTGATCTAAGAGCGAGAAGGTCTCAGATTTCTTGACAAGATTTCTGTGGTTTTGTAGGGAAATGGAGCACGCGGGTCCCTCTGAAACCACAAATCACAGAGCATCGTGCTTGTTGCTGAACAAAGACGGAACAAAAGGATCATCTCCCTGCCCCAAGGTATTTGTACTAAAAGTTTCCACTGATGGAGAGAGGGTCCAGGTTGAGGGGAGGTATCTGCCTGAAATTGTTTCTAATTGCCTACAGGGCAACTTCTGCTGTCATGTGCAATGATACAGCTCGCTCGAGGTCAGCGAAATAGCATGAGTGTTTCTGACAGCTGCTTACTGCGTAATACGGAAGAAGTGCACCATAACTTGTAACAGGTCCTTTAAGAATATCCAAGTTCCTGTATCATATGACAAACAGTTTCACTGCAGTTTTGGTGCTTTTACTGCATCATTTACGTTTTTTGGAGTCCTCCCTTCTTTAGGCCACAACCTGGTCAATCACTTAAGCATGTGTCTGACTTTTAAGGATATACTTATGTATGTTCATATTCAGAGAAGTGCTTAAATTTGCCCTTCGCCCTAAGATGAGGTACCGCTGTGGGAAACTGGCCATCAAGCCACATTGTAGTTCACATAGGTAAGGGCAACTACTAAGGCACTTAAACTTTGTATGAGGTTTGTCGGCCTTCTTTCACTCAGCAAACAATATCAGATTTGTTTTTTCCTTTCTATTCCCTCACCAGGTATTTTAATTAAAGTATACTTTTCCTCTTGCCCTATTTGCCAGCAAGAATGAACCTCATAAAGCAACTGTCAGTAGCTCTACTGGGGCGAAACAATGTCTCCGCTCCTACAGTTGCAGAGTAGACATCTGTGGCATGAAGATATTTTGGAACAAAGACATAAAAAAAATCCTGATTATAGGCTGGTCACATGCTTGGAATAATTCATACTACACTGGGAAGTTTGCTTTCAGTTCAGTTGAACATACCTACTTTTAACCTTGATGACAGAATAATTTCTTGAAAGCTCAGTCGTGGATTAATGTTGAACAGATGTAGGTGACGGTTTTGTTTTTTTTTTCTTTTAAACCCTACAGCCACCTACATTGTGAATATATTAGCTGGAAAGCCATTCCATCAGTGCTGCAATACGTAAGTACTTACGGGTTGGAGACAGCTGTAAGATGCTGAGAACTGCTATGGAAATAGTAAAATATTTATTAATACAATAATACTGCTTTATCTTGGATTCAATTTATAATTTAAATTGTGTTTCACAAGGGTATCTTTGTTCTTGAAAGTAGTTTTGAAAATGACAGTTTAGACACATGCTGTATAAATAAGCACCTTTCTTTGCTTCCTACATAGGCAACGTAAATTGATCTTTAAATTTAAACAACCATTTCTTATTATATTCCTGAATAATGCATTTACGTATTTTCACTTCTGCTGCTGAAATACTGTTTACAGGCAGGAGAAAACTCTGTCTGCAGCTGAAATTCAAGACTTTTATATAACTGGTCTTAGTTATTGAATTTGGAAATAATAGAAAGGATATGTCTGTCTTTCCATATGAAAAGCTTCAGAGCGCCTGATCCAATCTCCAAGTGCTCAGGAAAAAATGTGCTTCTAAATGAAATACATGTTAGAGCCATTTCAAGATCAGAAATATGCAGTTCTCTTTCTGCATCTGCTGCAGTGTGGTTTTGTGTAGGTAATTTGGGGCTAGTTTCTTCCGTCCTTGCTTGTGAAATGTCTTCAGGTGTGCTAAATATTTTTCACCTTCCATTCTTTAGTATTGGGATAGTGATTCTTAACTCAGGTCTGGATGCGGCCTCAATGGGGAGGACAGAGGAGACCACACTACAGTTTAGCTTCCTCTGTGTTTGGTCCTTTCCACGTCCTCTAATACTGTGGTGCCGATGGGTGAAGGACCGTAAGTCCTTCTTAGACTTACAGTCCAATTAGACCATAGTCCACTTTCAGACCTCCACAAAATCTTTACCTCAAACTTTCTCATACTACAAGCCTGTTTTGAAACTTCATTTTATGTGTATAAAGAGCTCAGGGAACATTATCTGTGGAGGACTAGGTTTCCTTTGGCTTCTGTAAGATCTTTTTGTTGTATGGACATGCCATGTGTCCATGGAGTACCCTTAGGTGCTCCACTGGGAGGCAGCGGAGGCACATCTGCACGACATGGAGGTGTGAGTTGTCTGGCCTATAACAAGTCTGTGGCTAAATACAGAACCTCGGCTCCTTGTACCTGGGGTTTCACCCAGTGCTTAAGGGCTCTTGAGCAGTGGATATTGCCTTTGAGAATTTGACGGCGGTCTCGCTGACTATCTAGTGACAAAAAGGGGAAGTGGAAGAAACTCATGAACTGGTGCTAGGAACAGCTGCCTTAAGTCTGCAGCTGACACGGATGAGCTACCACAGAGGGTCAAGTACAGCTGGATTTGTCCTTTCTGCATTATTAATCATCATTCTCTTACAAGCAAATCTCAAGTTTTAATGGTCTATGTGAACCTCAGGTGGATTTCGGCTTGAATGAAAGGAGAAAGGTAGTAGCTGCAGCAGAAACGTAGTGCTTTTACATGGTTGGGGGTTTTTTGGTAATTTTCCTTCCCACTTTAGTATTTTCCTTTTTAAATGACCTCCTATTTATTATGCAAGGACATTATTGTGTATCATGGCATGAGTAGGACATTTACAAAAACCAGCTAAATTAAATTGCTGGTTCGGAGACCAGACTGCAATCAGAATTTGATTTTGTGTGTCACCTTTTTTTTTAAGACTAGGCTTGTGTTAACCTTCAGAAATCATAAGAGTGGCATGGTCTTGGATCAAAAAAGAGGCCTGAGCTCTGTTCTTAAATAACAGGCAAGTTCAGCCCTTGTTTACATGCAGGAGAGTTTTACTGACCATGATGAGCTTAGAGCTTTATATGCTGCTTGCACAGAATACATAATCAACAGTGGAAAATAACTGAGACACCAGCTTTTAAAAAGAGAGGCTTGAGATACGTGCTGTGATTAAGGAGGTGTTTTAGATACTCCCATAATAAAGTGCTCCGAAGGGATGAATATTGCTTGCTGCCAGACTGAAAGGTGAACGACTGCACGGGATACCACAGCCTGCCAGAAAACTGTGTTGTCTCAAATCGTATGAGACACATGGTATGTTTCATATCGTATATCTCATAACACAAGAATCTCATATTCTCATGAAGCGTATCATGATCACACTTCATTAGTTCCAAGGATGCCGGGACCAAGCAGGATCGGCAGTTCTTGCGTACAAGTGGGAAAGTTGACCTGAGGGTGTTATCAGAGCTAGACCCAAGCCCTATACTTACAAAAGCTTAATGATAAATGTACTAATCAGTAATGAAGTATATTAAAAAACCCAGATTATACAATAGTTAATTTGAAATAAAGAAAAGATGAAAATTTAAGTCTTATTGCTACTTTTAATCTGGAGACATCCATCTTCTAACAAATCATCTTTCACATGTTTTTTGTCTTAATGGTTCAAATTGAAAATTGGCTGGCGCAAGGTTAATCTGTTCACCTTCAGCTATCTTTGAAGCCAGGCAAATAAATGACCTCTGAATCTGTCCCGGAGAAGCTTGCAAACAGATATTTTAACAGGTAAACCATTGTTTTTAACCTTGAGCATATAGAAAACAGTGGCAGTTCCCTTTATCAGCAAAAGGAAGGAGTCATCCATCATCTCTGGATTTATGATGCTTATAACTGAACTGGTGACAACGATGGCGCTCCAGACTTTCTGCTGTAAATTGCCCGCTCTTGTGGTGTGCTGCAAATAATTTTGATGAATTTAGCTGGGCCATTAAGCTCATTAGCTCCTACAGGGGTTATGGGCTGACATCCACTCAGGTCTGTAGAGTTAGGAAGCAGTTAGGAAAGAGGATTTTTAGAATCCTTTGAAAATGCGTACCCCCCCTCATTTTTCACATTTTAAGCCCGTTTTTAAAAGGCTGATTCCTATGAATATAGACTGAGAGAGTTGGGGTTGTTCAGCCTGGAGAAGAGAAGGCTCCGGGGAAACCTTATATCAGCCTTCCAGTACCTAAAGGATGCCTACAAGAAAGCTGGGGAGGGACATTTTATGAGGGCACGTAGTAATAGGACGAGGAGTGATGGCTTCAAACGGGAAGAGGGTCGATTTAGATTAGATATCAGGAAGAAATTTCTCACTGTGAGGGCGGTGAGCCCCTGGCCCAGGTTGCCCAGGGAGGTTGTGGCTGCCCCATCCCTGGAGGGGTTCAAGGCCAGGCTGGACGGGGCTTTGAGCAGCCTGGGCTGGTGGGAGGTGTCCCTGCCCAGGGCAGGGGGGTGGCACTGGGTGATCTTTAAGGTCCCTTCTAACCTGAACCATTCTATGATTTGAGACCTGCCCTTGAGCTGAATTATGGAGCAACTTTATCCCTCTGTCAGCGCCTGGCCTGGTTCACTCTGGTTTACAGAACCTTTCTCCACGTTTTGACCCTACAGAAATATACCTTGAATTTCTAGATCTTGAAATAACTACAGGCAATGTAAAATTCATCTTGGTCTTGGCTTTCTCTCCAGAGATGGATTACATGCTTGGGAGCCCGTCACCATTATAAAATGTGATAAATCCACGTCCTCCATGGACTGGTATAAATCAGGACAGAAGTGTGACTTCAATAACAAGGCGGCACATTGCCGCACGCTTTAGAAGTTACACCCTTGTAGGACTTACACCTCTGAGCAGAAGAATATTTTGAAAGCTTTGGGCACTGTGTTGTGCAGAGATTTTAGGTCACTCCCTTCTTCTACCACAGTTCACTCTTTGCAAGCTCCAGGCCTTCATCTGTAATGTCCTGATTATCAGTGGAAATAATATAACGCTGGGTAGGTTTTCCAGTCCTCTATTGGCAAGATATTTTGTTTGTTTGCTTGTTTTTAATTAATATTTAATTGGGTGTGCAGACAAGGGGTTATATCATCAGTTGTTGTAAACTGGCTCAGCTCCGTCAAAGCTAATGTTACTGTGTTGATTTATACAACCTAAGAGGCTAACTTGGAGGTAAAGGAAAGGGCAAACACACTCTTCATAGGAAGAAAAAGGAAATTAAAAAAGGAGATGTCATGCTGTGATCTGTGGTACGGTAATAGCGGTTTGCTGACTGCTGGGGAAAGGTGACTCCTGCAAAAGAACTGGAAAATGATTGGGAGCTTTTTGCTTGTTTTGCTTCTATATCCCCCCCCACCCCAATCTTACTATCATCATAGAAAGTTTATTGCCAATTAACTTTATGAGAAGGAATTATAGTGGTGGTAAGCAATTAAAGAATACAGTATCCATTTATGCGATGGTGAGCAGAATTAATATAACTTAACTTGCTTTTTAAACTTTGCCCTAGCCTTGTCCCTAGATATCAGACGCTCTTTTAACTGAGAAAAACTGCTGTGATCAGAAACTGTATTTTGTTAAAAACCAGAACAGATATTATTTATTAATTTTAGTGATAAAACTCATATTGGAAATAGCACAAAAATGAGCTTCTTATCCATAAAATCATTGAAACATAACATGACATTTACTACCTGTGGTACATAATTAGACTCCCATTCACTTATACAAGCATTCCATGATTTATTTCAGCCATTGAATGTGGTGATATTGAGACAAGTTAGCTTTCTGTTAAAAAAATGAAAATTTTAAAGTGAACTCTTTCTCTCTGTACTCCACTCTCAGAAGGTGTTATTTCAGATGAAGTAATCAAATCTGCAAAAGCCACCCCCTATTCTGTTTATGAAGTGCATCACTATCTCTTGAGCTGGTTTCTTCAGTTATTTTCTCATTGCATTTGATGAAGTTATTTATATAATCCTTCGCTGTCGCTCCCTAACAGTGATTTTAATTATAAAAAAATTACTCTATTAACCCATCCGTAATTAATGTACAGTATTAAAGATGATCGAGATCAGGCAGTTAAAAATTATTCTTCAACTTTTCCACTTGTAAAATGAGGTCCAGTTTCAAAAGGAGGTTTTAGATATGCCTTCGAGTTCTCTTACTGAATATCAGCATTAATAATTTATTTAAAGTCAAGATTTTATTTTTTTTATTACAAACTTTGCATTTCTCCAAGATTAGTTGCATAATTGGTGTAGAGACATAGTCATTCTCCAAGACTTGATACATTACCCTTTGATTTGTTTTCTTACTCTTTAAGAGCTGCTAACAAGGTAAAAATTTTGCCTGCCGTCTCCTTTTTTCCCCAGGGGCTGGAATTACCTGCAGACTGTTGCCCTGTTTCTCGGGCTCCCATCTATAGCACGTGTTTTTGCAGTTCTTAGCTTGCCATCACTTTGAAATGTATGTGTGCTTAGACATAGTGCTTAGAGACATGGTTTAGTGATGGTTTTTGTCAGAGTTCGGTTGATGGTTGGACTCGATGATCTGAAAGGTCCCTTCCAACCCAGGTGATTCTGTGTCTCTGCACAAAGCTATCTTCTTGCCATTGACTTAATTCCTATTGACCTCGGTAAGGTAACAACAAGATGCTCTCCGTAACTGTCCTGGAGCAAGGTGCACCGCTCTGTCACTTTATTCCTGTGGATAAAGCTGGTCATGTAGTCCTTGGCTGGGATGATTTCTATTTTGGAAGCTTTCGGTGAGAGTGGAGGGGAAGCTGGATGCATGGGGGGACAGCCCTCCTCAGAGAGAAAGAAGGTGAGATTCTTCGTTGGCTTTTAATAGAAGAAAGGGAACTGAGATTAACATCCTACAGCGTGTGAATCAATTGCATAAGTAAAATTTTAGGTAATTTGGAAAGAAAGGAGCAATATGAAGGTGCTGTTAGCTTCTATTAACATGTAAAAATGGTTCTACATCCTTTTTTAGGAGGACGAGGGACTTGTAGGTAAAAATTAAAAGACAAACACAAACTGAGGTGTCCTTCAATTTATCAACAAGAGTTCTCTTTACTTTTGGTAATGAAGGATGTGGTCCCTTCTAAGTCGTGTTTTAATCCTGAAACTCAATACCTTTTGGAGTTCAAGGATCAAGCTCTGCCCTGTTGTAGAAGAAAGATATGTCTTCAGTCTTTCAGTTTCATCTAGTTCATGTACATCTTAATGAAAACGCTGCCTAGAAAGAATTTCCGGGAGCATTTAAGATGAGCTCTGGCAAGCTGAGCAGAAGGCTCTAAACATAGTGTTAGAAGCAAGGGGGGGCATCTGCAAAGCTCATGATCTTTGAGGAATGAGCATGACACCAGCTGAGAAATGTGAGGCAGAGGTTTGCGTGCAGTGCTCCGCTCCTGTCCGCAGTTCTTTCTAGAGTTTAATTTTTAGCAAGTGAAGTGAGTATTACGCGAGTGAAGGGTGATGAAAATGGAGGGCACTGTCCCTTATGCAATGTGTTGTAATGCCCTCCCCACAGCTCCCTGCCGCTTGAGGCTTTTCTGCTGCCCACTGGAGAAAACCATTTGACTTTGGAGGAGATACGGTCACGGGTGAGGTTATTCCTGTGCTCTTTCTGCATTCTCCGCTTCTGGCGTGAAAATTTCGGGTAGACAGGAGGGAAGGTTGAAACAAGAAGTACGAAGTGGTCATTAGTTGGACCCAAATGTGTTAATCACGATGCCTAACACAACGATCAGGGACTCTCAGTCGTTATAGCGATGAATATGAAAACCTTAACAAGGCACCCTCCGTCTGAGACATAAAGAAATTTGAAACTATTTCTAAAATTTTAATGCCAAAAGTGATTTCAGCTTAAATAACAATCTCGGAGCACTTGTTATAGCATCATGCATTTTATTTTACATAAGTACCTTTTAAACTGCTTTACAAGCATTCTTCACAGCGGGTACCTGTTTCAGAAAGCCTGAGCGAATGAGAAGCTGGAATTACATTTTCAAACATGACAGAGGAGAAAACTTTACAAGCGCTTACATAAATAAAGATGCAGATTTAGATACTTTGGAAAACCTTAACAGGTTCCTAACCTGAAAGCCATCTGCATCTTTACCTGGGTAAATGAGACTAAAAATGTGGCCTTTAGCTACCCTGTCCTCTGAAGTGACTGTTTTCTGGAAACTAAATCTGTTTTTTTAAAGAGTTTCCCTGGACTTAAAGCCACTTAAAAGTTTTAAAATATTTTATTGGAGATGTATGTTCTATACTGTGTGTTTCTGTCTGTCATTAGCTGTGAAGGACAGCTCCTTAATGTAATCAACAACATTAAATTACAGCCCTAGATGGGAAATTAAGGTTAATTTTGCACACAGCAGAAACGCAGAGGGGACTGTCTGTATAGGTTGTAACTGACGTGCTGAAATCTGATCTATCGCTGACCTGCACGCCGCCAGCTGTGCTGGAAACACCACTGCTCCTGTCAGCATCGTATTCGGGTGTAGGAAAAGCGGTTAGGGGCCTGCATCTTAAACAACGCACGTCTGGTATTACTGCCTCTGCTAACAGCATGCTGGGGCAAGAGTTAAAAGGGATCAACTACCGTTGCAAACGCTAATTCGTAACTAAGTCCAAACAGCCGAAACGGAGGAGACAAGAGGGGTAGCTGAAATAACGCTCCGATAACATGTAACAAATTGTAGGTTTGATGAACCCGTTGGGGAAGCTATCACTACACAACACGTAAGAACGACGACACACAAGAGTGACGATTCCAAAGCGTGCGCACGCTCACTCACAAAGGAAGGCCTCTTGCTCAAAGGTACCCAGAAGATGTAATTCTCGCCCCAAAGGGGCGAGGGCTCACTCAAGGGTATCCAGAAGAAGTGTTCACTCACCAAGGTGGTGGGGTAGGGCACTCAGTCCCGTAGAGGGACTTTGGACGACGTCTCGATCCAAAGGGAGGGCTTCCGATCACAGACCTGCTGTTCTGGGGAGAACCACTCAAAGGGGGTCTCCAGCGGGGGACCCATTTTGTAGCCTGGTCGGAGATGAGCTGTGGCCACCTATTGGTCACGTCCCAAGGCCCCCTTGGCTGGGGACCCCCTTCCTGTTGACCAAGGGTCCCACCTCCCTCTTCCCATCCCTTGGGGGGGAAACGCCTGGTGGCCTGCACTCAAGCAGGCTGTGTACACCCAGCAGCCGTGGTAGGGGCCCGAAAGTGCCGTCGGCCACCACGTTCAGGGACGGTGGCCCCTGTCAGGGCATGGGGGAGGATGTGTGTGTGTGCCTCTGCCACGGTGCTTCATGTAGACTAAATACGAACTCGGGATATTTGCAGGCAGCTTTTGATTAAAGTAAATGAAGCAGATCTTTTGATGCTACCGGGTAATACGGAGAAGGCAAGAAAGGATGGGCACGGTCAGAATATGATGGTAGTCAGCGGTGGTGCTGTGGTGTTGTAATTCACAGTGTGAGATCTGTGTGAAGCCTTAGCAAGGCTTTGCTAATATACCAGTCCTCTAAAATGAAAAAAAAAAAAAATCCAGTTTGAATTGGCTGTGATTTTTACGTGTTTGTTTTAGGTAGCAAAATAGAAATATCTCCGAGTTGCGTGGTACTTGAGTTGGTGTCTGCACTGCAGCACACTTTTTCACTGACTGGCGCCTTGTTTACAGCCCCTTTGTCGAGTAAATCTTCCCTATTGTTTTGTCTTTATTGGCTGTGCCAGAAGGCTACTGAGCTAAAGCACATAACAGCTCTCCTCCAATACTTAGGAACACTTTTGCATTGCTCATCCCTCATTTTAACTGGCAGTTATCTTGATGTAAAATATCTGGAAGTCTCGAATCACCTAGAATACTCAGGAGCTGGAAACAGTATGAATTTTTGAAGCAACTATTTATTTAATAGAAGTGGTATAAAATTAGCATGGGAAAAAAATACGAACTGTCTTAAGTGAGACAGTTCATTTTTTGTTTTTTCCATGCTAATTTTATTTATTTCAGAAAACTTTTCCAACACAAAATCATGTCAGCCGGCTACCCAAATCCTCAACTGCTGGCTACCTGGTTTTATGATAGGGCCTGTGTCTTTTCTGCCACTTTTACTTGGAATATGGGGAGACCCTGAAAGCCACGTATCTTTACGTGATCTTTAAAGATCACTTGTTTTCAGGAAATTTCCTAATTGAGTGGTTATTGAGGGCTGTAGGTTTTTCCCTTTGTCTATACGTTTATACAGGGTATAAACCAGATTTCTGAGCATCCCGTTCGCTTGGTAAGGCAAAAACTGACCTTTCCCTCTGAGCTAGCAGCTGGTTTCAGCCCGGACATCAATTGCCATGGAAATGGTCTTCCTCTGAATGAAAAGGAACAGGACAGTCTTGGGTGCATCCTTTCTGCTCTCAAATATCTGTGTCGCCCAGCAGGCTGCGGTAGGAGTGCCTGTTTGGGAAAGCAGAACAAAAGCTGCTGTGCTCAGCATCTGGGCAGCCAAACCAAGGACTTGTAAAAGCTTTTTATCCTCAGAAGCTTCAGCTGTTGGCAGTGTGACATGGAAGGACAAGTGTTTGCACACCGCATGCTGTCTACACTAAGCTTGCAGGAAAGAAGCTAAATTCGTAATTTGCCGAGCTGTTCTGAGAACTAGGAGCAAGGAGCCACTGTGAGCTCTGAACTAAAGCGTGATTAAAAACCCCCAAGATATTTGTCCATATTTTGATATTTGAATAATTAGGCTCTCTACCACTCCACTGTAAACCAAAAATGATAGTTCTAATTATGCTTTGTTTAACAGGTTTTTTTGGGTTTGTTTTTCCATCTCTGTCCCTATATTGTTACAGGAATCCTTCACTATTTTTATAGCCGGACTGTGCTGTCAATACTCTTCAAAGAATTGGGTGATTGTTCCTAATTAATAGGCTGTGCTCCATTTGAGAACTAGTTGGTGCTAATGCTTTTGGTGGTCTTTAGTTATTCCTGGTAGAGAGAAGTCGTAAGAGTCAAATATCACAGCCTGTATTGTTCACCGTTAATGGGGGAGGCAAGTCTAATGGAGTCGGGTAGAGAGCAGGAAACCCAGGTTTGCCAGTGCTTTATGGCTCTCGAGCTTTAGGTAATGTACTGCAGCAATTTATTTTATTTTAATGATGGAGAAGGTGAAACATGTAATTTTTCAGTCATTTCACACATGCCATTAGCGACATAATTTGAAAAGATAATGATTTACAAACCACCTGCTATCTGGCAGATGCTTAAATATTGGCACGTGCATGGAATATGGTATGAAACGTATCTGAGGGTTTTAATTGCCCACTAATGTAATAGCTTATTTTCTCCTAGAGAATGCTTTCTGTACAGGTTAGTGAGGTAGAGTTGCGTTTTCTTTTGAAGTAGATCTGCTGGGGATCTTTTTTAACAGACAACAAACAAGGAGGATCTCTATAGGTTTAATCTGTCCTTTTCAATTATTCTGAAATTTCAGATGCTAGTTGGCAGGAATTTCCTGCAAGATGGCAGGAAATGAGGGAGAACATCAGGTTTGTAATAAAGTGAGACCTTGGAAAGCAATCTGAGAAAGATGCTTGTGACATGTCTTAATATATCAAGAGAAACAATGATTTATACTTTATCTAAAATGTGCTGAGGACCTCTGATCATCTCAGGAGTCCTTGAAAGTCAGCAGTAAAAGTCATGTTCACTAGAAGGCCCAAGGCATCACAAATCCTACGCTAAGCTTAAGGATACAGTGGTGGCTGCGTCGTCGGTGATGCTTTCAGCAGTGCAGGCTCCAGAACTTGTGGCTTCAGAACTTGTAGTGAGTGTTTGTTGTTATTTTATGGATGCACACGCACCTTTTATCCGTTTAATAGTAAGGAGCTACAGCTGGAGTTGGTGCCATTCTACACCCAAAGCGCAACATCTTGATCAAAAGGGGATGCTTTGCTGGGAAAGAAAGCCTTCAACCTGAGTACCCGTGGAGAGATTTGTACCCTGATGTCAATGCAGTTCTGAAACTGCATTTTCTTTCTCCTGTTCACTTTCAGTGATAAGTAAAAAACCGTCATCCCCCCCTAACCCAGAAAACTCCGCACATAAATAAGAAAAAACCATAGCCACTGTGGCAGCATAAGCTTGTGAAATTGCTTCAGGGTACCTGGATAAGCATCCTAGTGCAGAAGCAGCACCAAGACTATTAATTTTACATGTGGACCAAAGTCAAGTGGAGACTGTGAGATTGATAAGGTGTATTTATTACAAATATTTGCTATGATTATAAAATGTTGCAGCAGTCTTGCAGACAATAGGATTGTAAAATCAAGGCCAGTGTATTTGTGAGATATGTGCTGGAAATACCAGACAACGAGAATTTGCTTTAGCCACCATAACGGATGCGATCTTGGCTGCTAATCTGAGCAGATGGAAGAGGCTGGATATTTTAGTTAATTGAGAAAATTATAACCTACTAGGACATAGCCTGTGTACTCGGTGAGAAGGAAGGAGCACAGTCTTAGGTGGCACTTAAAATAACTTGGATATCCTTACACTGGCGAATCTAACACAGGCTAGAGATGCCCAGGCTGACTGGAGACAGTAATCACTCTGTTTCACTCACTTCTCTCTAACGCGGGCTTGAAAATGCAGCATCAGTTTAACTTTTGCCTGCAAATTGAGGCTTTCAATGGTAGAAACTGGATTTCAGTGGCTTTTCTGATAGATATTTTTCCACTTAAAAATACCTCCTTTAAGGAAGTAGATGCAACTCAACATAAACTGGGCTTGAGATATGAATTACGCAAGCAAGAGTCAGTTTAGGAATCAAGATCTGGAGCGAAACGAGCACCGGGATGTTACCCCATGAGCTGGACACTCAGAGGAGATCTGGCATGGTTAGGATGGAGGTAGGTTAGGATGGTTACGATGGTGATGGTACCGGCCGTGCATTGCTTGCACGGCTTGAGCTTTTTGTGGGCCGTTTGGGATGGACTAAGGCAAACAAATAGCAGAAGCAGGAGGAGGACGGGGCTGTTCCTTTTCCTGTTATCTTTTCCTGTCTCTCAAGGCCCTGTACTAGATGAACTAGATAATTGTTTTTTTTTTTTTTACTCAAAGTTGCAGTAATATACTGGAAGGAATGAAAACCGCTCTAGGTTTTTCAAGGTTGCTGAATATGTAGCACAATTTGAAAAAAATGGATTTTGAACACGAAATGTTCTTGTATTTTTCCAGCTTACATAAGGACTAGAAACCTTGCTAAATTTGTCTTGGTATAAATTTAAAACAATGGCTTGGAGAAACATATGTAAAAATGGAAGTGTTAACAATCCCCCAAATGTTCCCCTTGATGCATGTGGGTTTCGCTTAATTGAATACCCGCTTCACTTGCAGCCTGATTCTTTCTCCTGCAGCCCTCAACTCTATTCTCCATAATTTTGAGTGATTAATGATTGAGATGTTCTTTAAATCACTGAGCCTTCCGCTGGCAGAATTTGTAACTAACTTGCTAACGGGGAGTAAAACAGAGCAATCTGTTCTTTTTTTCTTTCTGTTGAAAAAGTGCTAAAATTTTGGAAATATCTGTTCCCGGCTACAAGGGCAACGTCCCCCCTCCCAGTGAAACCAGAGGGATGTCGCGTAAGGAGTGATAAATGTAAACATTTGCCCCTGGCAGATAAGCAGTGTCGAATAAACTGGATTTGACAGCATTAACAAATTTACTGCGTTGGATTTGAATGCATTAGCTGTGGTGAGCTGTGGAAAGGTTTGATAATGTCGCGGCTTTCAAATTATGGTCTTACCAAAGTGCTTAACAGATTTGTCTACTGTTTCATGTCTGCAAATGACTACATAATTTAGACATTTAATGGATGTTAGATTACCTGTCTGCCATTAGACTCTTAGACTACAGTGAATGAAAAACAGAAAACAGTATTTTCCCAGGACATAAATGCTTACTTAACATCAATGGCGCAGATGTATCATACTACACGTCACAATGCTGTGGCTTTGGAAAATACGGATAAAACAGATGGTTATACCCAGCCATTAACTATATTTAAGAATTTCGATCTATTACCCACAGAAAGGTGACTTGGAAAAGCTTGTTTTATAGTCATTGCATGTTAGAATGATGTTTAATCAAAACAGTGGTGTTGAACATTGATAACCTGGTAAGATAATCTCTGCCATTCATAAAGGTGACCTTGAAAAAAAGGTTTCTTCACTGAGGCCGCCTAGTTTTTCTCCCTTGTCTAGCAATAAAGGAAGCAACAGAAAATAGCGTAGCGTTTATTATGCAATTAGTAGCACTTAAAATCCTAAAATGAACATTAGAGTAGGTTGAACATACAGAGAAGAATGCATTTGAAAATATTTCGGGCTATGAAGTTTAGCATACAGGTAGGAGTAGACAGGTCTTAATGACCTAACTAGTATCTTTTTCATAAGATCACTTGAAATAGCCCTATAAACTCTATAGAAGGAAAGCTATAAACTTGCAATAGAGTTCCATAGAAATATACCCTATATCTAATAGAGTGTAATAGAGTTTAATAGAGAATATTTTATATATTTTTCAAAGTAACATGTACAATTAAAAAGAAGATTATTCCAAGTATGAAAATTTATAGACAGCCTTTCTTTCCTTATTGGTATGCAATTAGGACTCCTCCATCTCTATGTCGCATTGATACATCATCTCAATTATGTGCATTGATGCATTCTCCACACCGTCTTCGCTTGGCTCCCACGCCTCTTGCGGCAGCTTTGCTTGTGCAGTTTCAAGACACTTGGGGAAAGTTAATTCAGCCTGGCTGGAAACTGCTGTTAAAACTTGCCATCTGTAAACTGAAACTTGTGCTGGACTTCTCCATCCCAGTCTGGCCGTTTTCTGTTACTTTAAAAAAAAAAAAAAAAAAAAAACAAGCTCTGTTTCAATCTCAAATTCTGAAGCTGCCCTTCTTCTTGGGGGTGCGTGGGCAGCAGGTGGCCTCGGTCAGCATTGGGTTTGCCACCAGCAAGAGGAAAGAAGGTTGGGTTGTTTTAATGCAGAGTTTTGGTAACAGAAATCAGCCTCGATTTTTGATGGGGAATATTTGCTTTTGTACTGATTATGGTAATCTCTCTTTCATTGTATTTGCTGTTTCATTTGCTTAAACAAGGCTGATAAAGATAGTATCATTCCTTAATTACACCCTGCCAGCTGAAGTTTTTGTTGTATGTCCACATCCTTGATAAAGCATACGATAATTTCACTGATTATAACCCATTATTCAGTCCTCTAATATCTGAAAGCTTTTTAACTCAAATGAGATTTTCAGCTTCCGCAATCTATTACAATTTTCAAAGATGGTTTTCCCCCATATTAAACAGGCTTGTAGTTTGTGTAAATATAATTTATACAAGTATTTGAGGATCTGTTATACGAGCTATCATCTCTGTTGTCAGTAAAAAATGGAAAGACCATGGTATAAATAAGAATCAGACCACGTAACTTAGCCTACTGAAAAATCTTATTTAATCAAGTTCAGTTTCTGTTAGGTATCCTATTTCCCATTAATTAAACTTAAAGATAACTGTCCAGCAACTATAATGTGTAACAGCAAAGATAAGTTGCAGTCTTGAATTTATTCGTAATCCACTATTTATTTGTAATAGTAATCTGCTATTTACCCGTACACAATAAAATTAAATTTAATTGTTCATCGATATATATTTTGCTATAGTGACTCCAGCTACAGTTCTCACGACACCATTGCATAAATCCAAACATTTCTAAGTAGTTATCTCTAAGATATCGTGTACAAAATTAATAAGTATGTGGAAAAATAATTAATTGTAAGAAATACTAGCACATGTTGAAGCTGGCATTCTCAGTGAAAACAGATGCTTGTTTTCATTACGATGTTGCTACACATTGCTAGTAATCTATTTTTTCCCTTAAATTATATTTTTCTGTAGTAATTTTAGATAATCTTTCAGTCCAAGTTTTTATGGGTGTCATTATTTCACAGAGGGAGGAAAGAAATACAACACAGTTGTGAAAATTTAGCACTACATAAACCAGCCTATCTGCCATGCTACAAACTACCGCCAGGATGAACGTGCCTCCTAACTTTCTTTTATTTCCTTAGTGCCATCCCAAGTCTGGGAGATGCACCGATGCCTACCAAACAGTGAGGGAGCGCCTATTTTGAGTTGGAGTCGTCATCTTTAGGGTGAGGACCAAACCACCTTGAATTTACTGCAGAGCCTTCGGTTGTCATTTGAGAGAGGCGCTGATTTCCGGTAATGTTTCTGCTATAAATTCCAAATCAGATAAACTTCATCTTGATTTCTGATCTGTTTCTAAATTAAAAAAAAAAAACAACAACAACAAACAAACTAGATTTTGACTAGTGTAATGCAGATTTCCTGTTACTTAGTATCTCACTTTTTCTTAGCCACTTTACCATGTAGCTGACACGGTCAATAATCATAGAATCATAGAATGGTTCTGGTTGGAAGGGACCTTAAAGATCATCTAGTTCCAACCGCCTGCCCTGGGCATAATCATCTATCCTTCTTTACCTCCAAGTGAATGAATCCTGGTGCACAGGGACTCTATTGATGTCCTTTGGGCTACCTATTGATTTAACCATAGCAAACTGTTTAGAGCATCAATGACTTTGCTCTCTGGTTTGCCAAATAAGTATTCCATAAGTGCTGTGGTGTATTAACGGTCAGAAATGACATTGCTCAGAGCAAATAAATACTCACTTTTCTGTTGTTATAAACTATTGTTCTGAAAAACAGGTCGGATTGGTGCTCGGTCATATACATTTCCATCTGAAAAGTAAAACAGGCTCGCTCAAGTCATTGGACAGATATCTGGTGTCCTAAGCTCTGTGTTGGTGTTACCTTCTTACCTGTCCTCTGGCTTGCTCAAGGTACATATGACAAGTGACATAGTCACAGCTCTCTGAAATTTTGTGTTATAGCTAACTGATGTAGGTTGTTAAAATAACTTCTCATGTAAACATTTATTTCTTGATGCCCTATTATTCCGTCACCTGGTATTCGCTATTTAATCTGTGCTAAAATGGGGTTTGGATGCTCAAATTTGTCTCCAGATACGGAGGGTTTTTGCATCTTGGCAGCCAGCTTGTGCTCTGCTACACACAAAAAGTTGGCGACAAAAACTGCAGGGGAATAATCCGAAAAGATTCTTTAAAAGTTTTTCGATGAAGCACACAGACAATGTAGGAGATTGTTGAGATTCAACAGCTGTAGGCTGCTGGGAAGATCTCACCAGAGCTGCTCTTTTGCCAAATCGTCAAGCATTTTGCTCTCAGCAGCTCTCCGTGATTGTGTATGTGCTTGTCCTTCCCACTATCAAGCTTCCGTCTTTAACAAAATTGCCCACTGTTCACGTCAGCGTGCGTACTGCTCATCTCTCCTGCTATTCATGTTCTCCACCGGCCGCCCCTGCTGCGTGCGCTTGGCTGCCCAGCCCTGCCAGCCGCTCTGCTCCCGGCTTTGCTCCTTCTTCCTGCAATACTGCTGTTCCTCGCAGGGCCCTCAGCTTTACAAAACTAGCTGGCATTACTGGATAGGCCCCAGTTGTGCGTGATGTGCAATGTAAGTGAAATCTCTACAGCACGCCTATGGGGCCTTTTTTACTGAAATCCTCCCTCTCTCTATACCAGGTGCTGAAGAAGCATCCCGGCCCGTCTGGCTCCCTTCAAAATCCTTGGCAAGAGCTGCTTTTGCTTTAAATATCACACTTGTCTTTACTTTGGAAAAAAAATAACAAACAAACAAACAAAAAAATCCAAACCAACCCAAAATAGTGAAGCATTTGCTTAAGGTTATGAACAAATTGAAAAATCTGTTGAACCAGGACCAAAATAAGTGACCCTGGATGAAGAAAACGGCCAGCAGAATTTTTCTGGGACATTTAAGGGTTTTCATATGTCATGCTCCTTTCCAAATAATGCTATTAGACGTCTCGTGCTTTCCCTGCAGGGCTGAAGACCAGGCTCTGCCTGCTGGAGCCCCGCGGAGACTGGGTGAAGAGTGACCTGTGCTGCGTTACGCGTCTGATGTCAGGCAGACCAGATGGCCACAGCCCTTGCTGAAAGCCCAGGTAACACTTGCAGGGAACATGACTTTGAAGTGCCTGTGAAAGAAACATGAAGGTGAAGTGTCTGGGCTCAGAGTATACGGGGCCTCATGCCACGTCTGAGCTTATCAAGAGTGCAGTAAGCATTAGTCGGCATCAAATGCTCAGAAGATGTCCTTTCACACACATCAGGTTGAACGTGCTGTACATCCCTAAATAAGCACAAAATACGGATAAAAGTGCTGAATAGAAGGTAGCTGTTATCAGTGTGCTTCATGTTGCACCTTTCGTATGTAAAGAAATAAATTGGGGACAGAATGCAGCACCTGCTGTTGGAGGTGACAATGAAATGAGCCACCCACAGATGTTCTGGGTTTGTGTGCTGTCTGTAGCTGTGCAGTAGTAGACTTGGATTCACATATCTTCCTTCTTTTTCTATTAAACCTGAATTTAAGACCTTATTTCATGGACTTCCCAACAATAAATCAGTCACAAGAGCTGACTGGACAACTTTTGTACAAAGCAGTGGCCTGTTGAGTTGATGATCTTCTTAATGGAAGCCTTCTGTAGTCCACAAGACTTTGGTCACTTTCTGAAAAAGACAGACACAAATTTACAATCTGGCTTTGTTTTAGCTCCACATTGAAATTATGGAAAAACGCCTCAGATACTTTTACAGTACGGAATTATGTCAACTCAAATTTCCGTATTTCCTAAGCTGTCATGACGGGCAATTGTTCCCCACTGCAGTCTGTCTTTGGGTAACGTGTGTTTATGTGAGCAAAGTCTCAAAAAAGAAAATAAAATCATAAACTCCTGAGCAATATAAGTTGGACAATATATTTATTCTGGTATTCCTCACTTTTTAAGGCCAGTAATAAATGTATCCAGAAAATCCGTAGAAATGTTCATAATAAAGGGCGTTGAGCAACCAGTTCCATAATTTGCTCATGACGCTGTTTTTAAGGCCTTGATGGGTTTCTACTTAGGGCTCTTAAATTATGAAAGGCTAAATAATCTTCAGAAAAGAAGGCAATAAAAAAACAAGTGGGAAAAGAAAAAATATGACCTTCCAGTACTTGCGTACAAGCAAGCTGGATGAAGGCGTGATACCCAGACAGCTGCTGTTCCATGGGATGACGGTTTCCTCCATTATAGAAATATCAGGGATAATCATCCTGTTCAAATTACAGTTTTTAATTTAAGCAAAACTTTTTTCTTACTGAGAATATTATTATGCATTCATACTTTCATTTTATTAGTTTATGTATACAGCTACTAAGTTATTTGCATGTTATGGAATTTTATTTTATATTTAGCAAATGAATGGCATCCAAGCAATTTTAGATTTAATTTGATCAATATTTAATGAATTATAATTATCATTACAACTCAAGTTTTGCACTGTCATATATTGCTGCATAATGTTTAATCAAGGAGAGAGAGACTAAAACATAACTGGAAAACAGCTATCAAGTTTATGTTAAAGAAATGTAGCTGGATAATTAACTAAATTACAGAGGTCTAATTTAATAATTTTTCTAGTTACCACTTCAAAATTTAATTCCAAGAGCGTTGCCCTAATTTATATTTTTAAATATCTGCAATATTTATTTTAAAAGAATACGCAGAGAGCAAAACTACTTTGTGGTATCCGTGTTTGAAATCTCTGCATCGCTGGCAAAACTTCCCAGGTGCTCTGTCTGGAAAAATGAGAATAACGTTCTGCAGTTTAAAAAGGAGATCTGCCTATATGGGCGGAATAGCGCAGTCGATAGACTTTGCTTAGACATCACTAAGAGAAGAGACCATTTAAAGTTAATGTGTCTGAAGACAGTGCAATGGGTCATGAAAATCCATGAAAATTGTATGTTTAATAATTAAACCTCTTGTTGCACACACTGAAGATCTATTCTACTCAGAAATGCAGGCGATCGTTTGTATTTAGTAATGCCAACGTGATTTCACAAATTTTTTTGGTTAAGTAAAACTCAGGAATGGTGAAACATCTTCTCTGGTACGGCACTCTAGCTCTGGTGGGAGGTGTCCCTGACCATCGCTGAACTAGGTGATCTTTGAGGTCCCTTCCAACCCAAACCATTCCATGATTCTATGTGTTGAAGTGAGGTTTGAATAGGAAGCCTGGAAAAAGAAAGCCTAAAAATTTCTGTTGAACTAGATGATCCTGAAGCTCCCTTCCGACCCAAACCGTTCCGTGATTCTATGTGTTGAAATGCCTTGAACAGGAGGCCTGGAAAAAGTGAAAAAATTTCTGTTTCACTTTAAAACAAGGCATTTAAAGTATGCAGTTATGGGTTTTGAAAAAATAAAAAGTTTATGTATAACTATTTGGAATAAATGATACGCTTTTTCTTTCCAGGTGTTTCTGAAGAAGGCAACTCAAGGCTCGCCTCGTTTGACGCCACGTCTACAGACAAGGCTGTTACAAGCGCGTAGGTGCAGCGCCGCTCTGGCTCTGTGGTGTGCTGCCGCCTTCACCGCTGTTGGCATCTTGCACGTGAGTGATGGGCTTTTGCTGTTAGCCGAAAACTAGACAAAGATGCTCTTCACCCCCACACTTGTGGCTCTTGTTTTTTTTCTGACAGCGACTGATGACTCTATATAATAGAACGTACATTGAAGCCCCCAACTGATTATCTTTCTCTAGACAATTATTTGTTTACTTCAAGTGTAAAGCTAGACAACTTAAAGCTAAGAATAAGTTCCAAGATTTTACCCATGAGGGCAGTTTACTATGGGCACAACTTGTCTAGGGATGTGGTGAAATTTGTGCCGCTTGAAATCTTTAGATCTGAATTGAATACGTAGCTAATAGATAAATACATATGCGAGTTCAACGTGGAATTATAGTTGCAGGGAGGAAATTGCTGAATGAAATTCAGTGGTCTTCAAGGTGTGTGAAGGGCCATTTGGGTTATAAAAATGAGTCCGCTCTCGTCTTAAAGCCAACAAGCCATAATCATACGGCCAACAGAGGCATGAACTAGCTATTGATTGATTCTTGCTTTTTATTCATACGCAGAGTGTGTATTAGGTAGGACAAGAAAGTGAGGTGGGGGATCTTGTTCTGAAGAAGGCATAGGAGGAAAACTATTTCGGTAAATAGTTCTGCTTTTTTTTTTTCTGATTTTTTTTAATTTAAGTAAAGTTTGTGGCGCTTCATATCTAATTAGAAATTTATTTGTGGTCAGATAATGAATGTGTTGTGGTAAAAAAATCTATGTTAAGCACTGTCGGTTACAGCTAAATGAAAATGAAAGTATTTCTAGCTTAACAATAGTTTTGCTCATTTGAAGACTTTTATTCTTTTCGTTCGCAATTTGGAATGCAGTATGGGGTGCTGGTCACGCGTGATGATTTACCATGTTGCGGCATCCAATTTTATTTGGAGCGATGACTGGAGGTGTCTTTTAGCCTTTTAAAAACAAATGAAGAGTATAAAAATCTAAAAGCAAAAGGCAAATGACATCCAAGCCCAAAATGTTTATCTATGTAAAGGTTTTGGTATAGTGATACTGTACAGCCCAGCCTTGCTTAATGGCTTCAGGACTGGACTCTTAATTTGGTTATTTTTGTCATAAATCGTGTTTTTAAATAATACACTTGTGTTCTTATTTTCCTGACGTCATAACATTTTCTTGAAATGGGAAGAATTGCCTAAATTCTAATATTATTAATATATGCAAAATACAACTTCCGTATGCGTTCCTATTCATCACGTCCCAAATTAATCATCAGGGACAGAACCCGATATCTCATTTCAAGCGAAGACCAATAGCTCTTGGGGAAATTAAATCATCTTTCAGAATTATTTCATTCTGAAAAGCTAATAATTCAACGGAAATGGATTTTTAGAGGAAAAAAAACCGGAGTGTGTTATATAATCTTTCTGTAGGGTTCTCCATCTCATACATTGACATTTCATCCCACATTTTAAATCAGAATTTGTTGAAAAATAATTTACACTGTTGTTGTGAGTGCCACAGTCCTTTAACGTTTCTGAAGTGATAATAACATGATTTGGAAACTCAAGGGAACATCACGTAAATCTGATTGAGACAGAGGCAAACACAAAGGAAGGGACAGATACGGAGCAGGAAATTCTCATTTTTGCAATGACGTTTTTATCTCATCTTTTCCCTCCCCTATTCTACTTGAGAACAGCATGGCCAACCACTTATACAAAATAGTGTGCAATCTGCTGTTCTGTTACCCTTCCCGCTTGGTATGAAGATTTAATGGAGAGTGGAAAATGCATTAAAAGCGTGTTTATTTTTAACTTTTCTGCTATAAGTAGTAGATAGCTCATGGCTATGCAGCGAGGGAGGAACGACTATACTGAAGATGGGAACAAAGGAGATGTGCTTAAAAGGGGAAAGGCTCCTTTGGGATACTTTTTGTTCCAGTAAGTGTTTACAACACTTCCCACTTTAAAGATATGTTGGCCATTTAAAAATAAAACCCATATAGAATCTTTTTCTTTTTTTTTTTTTTTTTTAAATTATAAAGCGGGTGTTCAGGTATGCACCCCTGAAAGGAGCAGGAGCTGAGCTCAGCCGCGCTGCCGTGTGTTCAATGTTGTTTCGCGGTACCTGCAGGCGCTGCTGTTGCAGATGCTTGCAGCCGAGTCTTCGGCTTGCCTCAACGCTAGAGTCACGATATGCTCAAATAGCCAAGAGAGAGGTTGTTTTGCAAGTTTTCAGAATATGGGGGTTTTTTTTTCCTTTGTATGGATTCCTTTTTTCTAAGTATATTTATGCTTCTGGAGGTGCGAGAAGTGTGATCATCAGCAGGGGTCATGCTTAATAGGTCTTAATAGGTTTGCCTGTGCCCCCGTGTCGTCCCGTGTGCTACGCTGCCCTCCTGCGCCCGCCGTGTGAGACCCCTGCTCTCCCCTCCACTACCTCTGAAGGAGACGCAAAAGGTACCTGAGAAAAATAAGTCTGTCCTCAGTAGCTTGGTTTTGCTCTCCAGGGATGTCTCCTTCCACTGGGAAGTTCTCGGCATCAGCATTTTGAAAAAAGGATGCAGAGTCCTGCTCTGTTAATGCCAGGATGTCTACTTTGAGGTTAAATTTGCACAATAAACAATGTACTGAATACTTATGAATCTTTTCAGGAATAGTCCTAGCCAAGACATAGTTTGATCCATATGCTTCATTGAAGTGACATATTAATTATTGATTATGCTTAATGAATATGCCAATATGCAGAATTCGGGAGGTTTCTGCTGCCCTGCTGTGCTCTCTAGGCTCTCATACATTTTTTAAGCGGTGTCTGTAGGAGACAGTGTCTGGGCTTACGCCAAGGCACCATAATGAAGACCACATACAGAGTTCAAGGGCTGGTGCTTGTCCTTCAGGAATCACATCAGAAACTTCTTTTGTCTGACAGTTGTTCTTGAAATTTTAAATTAGATTATTCACTTTTTCACTGTGTAAATGGCATAAGTTATTTGTGTTTTTCCATTCAGCTGGGGACATAAAATAAGGTTTGACCTCATTTTCCATCTCGTATCGGGGGGGACGACAAAAAGTAAGTGTAAAGAAGTTCAGGCCAGTGGTCTAGTCAATAATATATTCAAACTTAAGCACTCCTTCTGTATGCATTTGCAATGAGACTACAAAAGCCATTAAGCCTTTCTTTCTTCTTGCTGTTCTTAATACTCAGGTGAAATAACCAACACGCACAGTGGAAACAAAAAGTTTCTGTCGATGAGGCCTTGACTGTGGTTTGGAATACAGCCTCCAGCAAAGGCTGACGCTTGAATTGCTTCACTCTAAAGAGCCCCGGGGTGCTCTGCAGCATCCACAGGGACCTCAGCAGATGCATTCATAAACCTTTACGGTTGAAACCCTTTATACAATAACACATATTAAAGTAGTGACAATTAATGTAATAACATAGATGAAAATGGGAATAGACTAGTGTGCCAGGCTTGAACAAAATGTGCTATTGAAAGACTTCACAAATGTGAGACAGAAGTGTATCTTGAGATCATGTTACTATGGGCACTCCATGAACTAATGAAATATCAACCTTGAAACTATTAGACGGCAAAGAATAAAAGCCCCTCTTTTATTTTTTGAATACTGAATTTTTTCATTTCAGCAATTGTTATTTTTTCTGTTGTTTTTCAAGTGCTAGCAGGCTCTCGCCAGTAAATCATAAATTAAATGATGCTAGAGCTGCAAGCCAAGGCCCCATGAGAAATCAGATAGTACAGAAAGACTTGACCCCTAACTGTGTGTAAGCACAGTCTGTGTATTTGTGAGCGAGTAAAGAAGTACTATAAAAAGGCAACGCTACTGAGTCACTTCAACAATCAGTTTTTATTATTTATAATTCTGTTTCAAAATTCTTTAGAGAGTTTGGGAAAGTCCTTTCTTTGCTGGGAATTACTTCAAGGAAGCGTAAAATTCCCCTGTGAGGATGGGACCGTCACTTTTTGGAGTGAATCAAGAGTGTGGATTCAGGGCTAGTGAAATCCTGATGTGTCGATATATGAAACTTCCATCAGTAACGTGAGCTGGAAGCTGAGCCCTGAAACCAGAGACTGTTTGTTGCGTCCTTCCTCCTGGTGCGTTTGGAGAGAACCTGCTGGCTGCAGGACAACTTACTGATGTGCAGGAGGTTCACCCATCCTGGAGGTCCAGAAATCACGTACTCTTGCATTACGTCCTTTTCCTACGTCTGTCTTGTTTCATTTTCCTGTGAGGAGAAGGAAGGATTTATAGACAGGTGTTCACTGTTAGGGATGTCTGATCCATGTTAGAAGCTTAGACTCAACCGATTGATCCTTATAGGAACATCTTGTGTAGAGTGAGCTTAAAGAATAGGTCATAGAATTTTAATACATCTTTATGTAATAGGTTTGTGTGTTACAAATTTCAGTTTTAGTGCAAACCAAAGTACTAATATGTAGCATAAACGTGAAAAGAGATTTCCCCCCAGATCCTGGAAACGCAGCTGACAACATCTGTTAGAGACCTCTGTAGTTTGTAAAAAGAAAAGTTACATTATTGTAAAAGAATAGGCTTCAGATATTGTAAAGATTACAATTTTTTTCCGTAGCAGAGGAGCAGGTAAGGTTCCTCTTCCAGCCAGGGGAAAACATTTCTTATTCATCCGTCCGTTGTGCAAAAAGAGTGATGTGATGAATTAGTTTAAACTGGCCTAAGGTTTCCTAAAACAGCAGAATAAGTTGCTGTGTAACAGTACGTTCTCCTCTTCTCTTCAGATCTAGCATAAAATCTGAATCTTTTATGATCCCTGAGCATGGTCTCAGGGCAGATGAGTGCACTGCTTCGAATCATCTCTTCTGATGCAACCAGAATATATTCCTGCCGATGCCATACCATACCACGGCACGGTATCCCACACTGGTGGGGGGAGATATGGTATACCTTACATGGTGTTCCATAGTATGGATATCTTTGAAGGGCAAGTACTTTTTCTTGGGGTTTTTTGCGAAGACGATCTACGTGAATGGTTTTGCAGAGGATGCAGAACATCTTGCTGCTTTGCTGACTGGATATACTCTTCTGAAAGAGCATGCAGATTTGTTCTTAAGTGATGTTCGTTGAAAAAGTAAGGATTGTTCTGGCTTCTGGATGCCTTAAAAAAGGCTGTCCTGAAAGGTTAGGGTAAAACGTTGATTGTTATTATCTATGCTGTCATGGTTTAGCCTCAGCCGGCAACAAAGAACCACGTGGGTGCTCGGTCACCCCCCCACAGCTGTGGGATGGGGGGGAGAATCGGAAGAAAAAGGCAAAACTCATGGGTTGAGATAAAGGCAGTTTAAGAGAACAGCAAAGGGAAAACAACAACAGTAACACTGAATGTGCAGAACACGATTATGGTCCCACCGCTCAACCACCGCACCTGGGAAGCCCCAGCCCGCTCCCAAGCACCGACTTCCCGCCCCCTCCCCGGCCAACTTTCCTCCCCCCATCTATAGACTGGGCATGGTGTCAGTCACACGCTGTGGAATACCTGCGTCCCTGCCAGCTCCTATCCCCGCCGGAACCGGCACTTAACGCTAATCACAGCGACAGTTTCCACTACCTGAAGAAGTAGCACTCTCCACCCTCAGACTGAGTGGAGGCAACACAAAGGATGCTACATTGAACTTGGTTGAAGTGAAAGGCTTCTGCCCGGAAGGTAAGCAAGAGGAAAACTCTGTGTTTCTGTGGTTGCTCCTGGGGGTCAAATCAATAAGTACTGTTTTCCTTGCTTGAAGTTTATGCTTTCTGTAAGAGTGTGATTTTTGCTTTCAAAAAGCCTTAATTCTTCTTCCTTGGGAAAACAAATTTCATCACCAACCCATAAATAATCACAGGAAAAAATAATAGCAGCCTAATTTACATCTAACCTTTCTTTTTAATGATTAATGGATACTATTTATGTAAACTGTTTGTACATTCCAGTGTGAAATGAAATTTAAATTGCAAATTTTGCAGTGGTGTATTTTAACTGGTGACCCTTTCCCCAATCACAAATTAAAAAAAACCCAATTACATTTGTAATAAAGATGCTAATGCATTTCTTGTTTTTAGGGCACGTAAAGTTCTTGCTGCCAGCAGTTTTATTTTCCCTGTCGATGAGCCAATAAAAATGTATTTTCCAAAGTGCTCCGAGATACGTGCATGTGCGCGTTTAGGAAAGCAGCTAAAGAGTAATTCTCAGCACATCCACTTTGCAGCAGCATTCATGGTCAAGTAAACCTTGTGCATGTTGAGGGCTCTGTCGTTCTACCATTCTCCACAGTCAAGAGCAGCCCTTTGAAGGAACGTAGGTTTTCAACACATTTGAGGCATTGAACCTTCACACTGGCCAAAGGGCTCTTCAGCAGTCCTGATTACTCAGTCCTTCAAGGCGGGTGCCAAAGATGCTCCCCTCTGCCTGCCTGCAGAGGTCTAAGTGCTGCACTTCGCTTGGATGGCCCTTCATCCAGGGCCACCAGGAGCAGCTCCCGGCTTAAATGCGACCCAGGTCCCTGGAGACTGGCCTTCTCCAACAAACAGCTCATTTGAAGTTATTTGCATTCCAGAGAGCTTTTGATTTAGGGTCTTGGAGGCAATTTGGTTCCAGCCAAAGCGTACCTATTAAACAGTGGTATCTTTCTTTTCCTTTGAATTGAGCTCACAACACTCTTTGGGGGTTAAAATGAGAAGGCATTGTTGTAACTCATTGTTGCTTCTTTTGAACTCTTAGGGAGGACACAGAAGGAGGGGAGAGGAGGGAGCTGGAGTGTTTTCCCTGTGTCTCATCGTATTCAGGACCGTGTTCAGCTGTGACTTTCAAAGGCCCATACAGATCTCCAAGAACCCTCTTGAAAAGGCTGGTGGCCACCACGAGCTGTACAGACCCAACTGAGACGGAATTCAAGCCGAGGCGCTGCAAAGTCCTGTGAACTTGTCACATCAGTTTGAGGATCTTGAAGGTAATGAGGAGAAACAGGGACTTTCCAAGTCTGTGTGTGGGAAAAATTACAGCAGAACAGGGTGTGCATTGCTGCTTTAGGGATGCTGAGCTTCTGAAGGAAATATGGACAGTGCTATTCAGCTGGATGTATTTTCATCCCCAAGACAGCAAACTAGACAGAACCACATAAAAACAACTTGAACTACTTGAGAAGTCTTTTTTTTTTTTTGAGAATGCTTTTTTTTGGTGGGGGGAGAAGCTGTGTTCTATTTCTGTAGCAGTGCGCTGTCAGAAAAGTGCAGGACCAAATGCTGTTTGCAGTTGTGTCTGTGCGTCTACAAGGGAAGGAGAAAGGCGATAAGGACAAAAAAAATAGACAAGTATACAGAAAGGCAGAGTTTCGGTACTGCATAATGCTGCTTGCTGACAGTGACAGGAGACAGGGCGAAGCACTGCTCATGCGCTGTTTGCTGGTCTGTGTGACCAGCGGTAAGAAAATACCTTTTTATTTGTAGACTGAGCAAACTTGTTCTATGAAACATTAAACGTAGAACCCCTGGGTGTCATTTTAAGAGTTGCAATGCAGAATAAAAGAGCGCTTTAATAGGAGGTATATAAACCTTCTCAGCAATACTTTTGAAAACTGTGACAGAGATGAACCCAAGGAATTTCAACCTGTAACTTTTGCCTTGACTTCTAGGAGTACCCAGTTGTTCCTGACTGTGACAGGTCTCTTGGGAGAGGGTGCATCATTGAGTGGTGGGAATCCACCCGATGTGGAGCTGTGGCTAGACTGACCGGGCCAATAATTTAAACAGCGCAATCACCTCGCTTTAACTTGGGTGAAACTAACTGCTCGATGTCGCAAACGGCTTGTAAGATGCTTTGGATGCTGTAGATGGCTCTTTGGAGCGCTGTTGATGGCACGGGATCTGGTGGGTGCTCAGGCCAGCAGTTACCAGCACCCCGGGTGTGCCCCAAGGATGAATTCGATGCTGCTTGTGTACGATGCAGAGTCACTGCACGACTGAGCAACCCTTGTGTTCTGGAAACCCCAAATCCGGGCTTGGGGATGTAGGCTCTAAATCCGGTGTGATGATCTTGGTGTAGCACGTTAGCGTTTGTATTTGTAGTTTCTTAAGGCCAGGGAAGCCCAGTGTTGGTGGTTTTGCTGGATCATTGGCAGGTGCACTATATGCACTTACTCGTTTTGTAACTTTGCTTAGCTCTTATCGTTAAATTCGAAAGGCCTGAAGTCTCAGTGCTGGCTGTAATCACTTCTATCTGTGACATGATATAATTGGTTATCCTGACAATTTATTAGCATGTAACGCTGTCTTTGTATTGTCACCAGCCTTGAGCTCTGTCATTGCGTGTTTTTTAGAGTTTCCTGCTATTGTTCTGGCCAGCGAAAGCCCACCTGACCTTGCTTCTGTGCTTAATGTCTCTGTGTGAAGACTGACTTAGTCTGATTTCTCTTTGCTCCCAGTACTATCTTATTGCTTATTTTCTCAATTAATTTTTATCGGGAAGTATTGTGTAGTTACATTTAAGAGGTTGGATCCCTTCAGTAATTCATTCTTACCGCTTATTGTACAGGTGAACAAAGTATTCAGCTCAAGTGATAAGAATTCATACAAAGAGCGATGCTCTTGCTGCCCTTCAGAGCAGGCTTCTGTGTAACAAGAGGTTCAGACCTTTCCTAACAAAGAGGCACCAAATTGATTTAATGGACTGTTACAGCCACAGACAAGGTTTCAGATTAGAATAAAACCACTTTTTTCACCCTCGGTTACTTCACTGCAGAGGTTAGTGGCTTTTACCGAACGTGAACTTACCTCTGATGACATTAGAAGTAACACGACTGAGTTTGTAAATGAGCATGGTTAAATGGAGTCTATAATACACAAAAATGAAAGTTTGACTATTTCACCTTTTCTTTAATGAAGGTATTCAGGCAAGGTATTAGTTATATTGCTTAAACAGTTTTGCTGTAATACAACACTGAAGATGCTGAACTTGTTAGCTTGTTGATTGCATGGTTGTGTCAGTGCTAATCATGAGTGACAAATAATTTAAGCAATGTTTCTAACTCTATTAAAGGATATATTCCAACAACCAACAAAATCCTCATCTGAAAGGCAAATTCTGTGTGATACAGCCCACTGAGAATCTTTCCAAGCTGTGCACACACCAAAATGTTTGTTGTGCTGCTAGATGTGAATATTGACTTTTAATTTACCCTTTAAAATTAAAACCAGGAGAAGAGAAAACCTTTTCTAAAGAGTTTTAGCTCCTTGTTTTTTAACCAATTATCAGTATACGGTTAAGAAAACACCATGCAACATCCCTCTTCCATGACTTGTAATTTACCTGATTGGGGAAGGGAAGGCTCTGGTGGCAGGCTTATTTTTGCTTTTTAATAAAATTATTGATTTTGTACAATCTGATCTGTTGCGAGAGAAGAGACTGAAACCGTTGCCTATTTCCACCCCTTCTAAGTAAATGTTTTGAAGGCATCATACTCTCCCTCTCTATAACCCTATAAAACTTGCACAGCTTTTAATGCAGGAGAGAGGCAGCGCTCTTCCTCATCCTCACATGGGGCAGAGCCGTCAGCCTCTGGGGACTGGGAGGGAGAGGAGGACATCCACGCACACCCCCCCAAGGTTGACAGTCTCTGTGTAAATGACCCATATTACTATTTTATTGCACTTAGAGGCAAAAAGTGGGGGGGAAAGAAGGGGTCACAGAATCACAGAATGGTGGGGGTGGGAAGGGACCTCTGGAGCTCATCTAGTCCAAGCCCCTGCCAGAGCAGGGTCACCCAGAGCAGGTGGCACAGGGACGTGTCCAGGCGGGTTTGGAATGTCTCCAGAGACAGAGACGCCACCACCTCTCTGGGCAGCCCGTGCCAGGGCTCTGCCACCCTCACAGGAAAGAAGTTCCTCCTCATGTGGAGATGGAACTTCCCATGGTCAAGTTTGTGCCCGTTACCCCTTGTCCTGTCACCAGGCACCACTGAGAAGAGCCTGGCCCCATCCTCCTGACACCCCCCCTTTCAGTATTCATAAATATTGATAATATCCCCCCTCAG